>SNQJ01S0013899.1:102644-120478 GCA_010110895.2 Picea sitchensis
AAGAGGGAGTGTTAAATATATTGTACCCTCAACAGTATGACCGTACACTGCCAGCTGTACTGGACAGTTGTACTTTCTATTTTTGTCTTGCTTGAGCATATATAGCTCAACCATCTTACATTATAACGATCTCTTCAGTTCTGTTCTGTACTTCTTCATACATTTGAATATACTATTCTTTTCTCTCTTCATTTCTCTTTGCTTCACAATTTATCACCCCAATATTCCATCATTTGTTTTTGGTCAAACTTAGTAGAGGATTTGGTTGTTCACGTTACTTTGTTTATGTTTTGAGTCGTACTAAACTATGGTTGAGTCTGTCGTTCCTGTTTCTTTTCCTTCTTGGAAGGATGCGTAGCTCCAGTGATTGGGTGAAACCCTAGTGTGGCAGCTGTAGCATCAAAGATTGAAGGGTTCTTACAAGTGACGAGGACATTAATGAAAATAAATCGAATGAAACTGTACTGCAGAATCTAAGTATGTAAAACCCTCAGGGAGCCGGTGCACAGCATGGAAAACCCTCTCTACATGGAGAACACTAGAAAGGCCGAGAAGAGCAACACCAGTGGTAAACAACCTGCAGTTTATTGGAGAAGAAATCACCCGTCGTGCCATTCTAGAAAACGATAGAGGCGGTGGGACACAAAGTTTGAGGAGGAACAAATGTCGAGAGAACCGTTGAAGTAATTGCATATTGTATGTATATTATATGTGTTATGCATGGATAGGTAATGAATGGAGGAATTGCAGGTTCTACCTGTTATGCATGGATAGGTTACGGACAGACGACGAAGGGCTCAAGAGAAGTAATTAAAAAAACAATGTCAATAAACAATTGTATAATTTGTCAACTGTTCAGATTGTACCATTTATCGAGGGATTTTTCAGGGTTTTGATTTTATCTATGAATTCAAACTTAATTTGATTTTTTTTTTTTTTTTTTTTAATAATAATAATTATACTACTCCATAACAAAATGGTTGCAACAATATTGATGGTTCAAATTTGACTGGTATTTATTTTTTTGGTTTATTTAACCATCATATACGGACAACTTTAAAATGGGCATCAGTAGATTAAAAATTTACGGGTATCCACACATATATGTCTTATATATTTATATGTGAATCGATATTTATATATGACTGTAAGATCTGCATTGCAAAAAATAAAAAATAAAACAAGTCAACAATCCCATTAGATGAGAATCTCGATTCTGACTTTAGATAAGCATAGCATGCGCTCAAAATGATTAGACTTTTAGACGAGAGGTATTTTGAAGCTCGAGATAAGCATAGACTATACTCACAAAGGGTCTTTTGGTGTGCTAGAAAAAATCCATTTCCATTGCAACTCACATAATGCAATTGCAATGATGAGACATGCATAGCATGTGCCCACAACCGGTCTTTGAGTGTGCTATAAAAAAACTCATCTTCATTGCAATTGACATCATGCAATTGCAATGCTGAAGCTCAAAGGTTGAGAATCACATCATGCAAATTGAAATCCAAGACTTATCGCATTGAACCATGAAGCACCCATGGGCCATATGTATGCTACATAAAATATCAACCATATATTGAAGCCTTAAGGTAAAACAAGTCATCATTAAAAGGTAATACAAGAGAGCTTGTCCTAATTGTTGAAGGTTTTAAATGGAATCTTCCTAGAATCACATGGCCTACTTTGGGTATTCACCACACATAAACCAAACAATGATGGTGAAGATAGTAGACCACCTATGCTACTACCGGATGATTTGAAATCTAGACACCCTATCCCATTCTCGATTGTTGTGACCATTGGCCATGCTACCTTTATATCGTTGGCATGTACATGTACAAATGTATTAGAAAATTGCTCATACAATAGAAGGATAATTATTGTTATAATAGAAGCATGGAAATTTGAGTATATTTATGTTCCTGATATTGCCAATAGCAACAAGTTGTGCAATGCTTCTTTTTATTAATTTCTATTGCTAGTGTGTTTTGGGGCTTCTTTAAATGACAGTAAAATATAAATATAAAACATAGGGAAACTTTAAAAAGAAACCCATCATAAAAAAAATGATTGACGGTAGGCATGCTTGTCAATTTTATGCCTTCAACATTGGTCTCTTTGAACTCTTTGAACAATTGTCATTATCTTATTGGCTAAGTAGACAAATTGGTGAATCCTATTCTTGTAGTATAAACACACACCTTGTGACGTAACTATGAGTAATAACCACCCTATGAGTAATTAAGATTTATTCAATGGGAGAAATATGAGTAATGACCACCCTATGATAAATCATGATTTCTCCACTGGAATCCACCTATTTAAGCGAGCTTAGAGAACCTTATCAAACTTAAGAGATGGAAAAGGATTGATGAGTCTTTTAATGAAAATTAAATTATGTCATTTGATTCTCCTAACCCATACAATGGACATGAGAAAAGTCCACTTTAAGGTTGCAATATACCTTTTACATGTTAAGTGTTGGGAATCCTAAGGAAAGTGAGAAGGGTGCATAAGTTTATAGTGGATAGAAGACAAAGGGAGGTGTCAACATTGAGGCTTTTGGGAAAATTGTGAAAATTTGTGGTTATGGTTGGAGGGGACTTGGCAAGGTGATAATTACTTCAAAGAATTTGGTTGAGGTTGTTTAGTTGATGAGTTAAACTAGAGAAATAGAGAGGTGTCAAATTTTTATAGGAGTTATAACATGTTGTGCTCTTGTAAGATGCCTTATTGCACAAGNGAATCCTATTCTTGTAGTATAAACACACACCTTGTGACGTAACTATGAGTAATAACCACCCTATGAGTAATTAAGATTTATTCAATGGGAGAAATATGAGTAATGACCACCCTATGATAAATCATGATTTCTCCACTGGAATCCACCTATTTAAGCGAGCTTAGAGAACCTTATCAAACTTAAGAGATGGAAAAGGATTGATGAGTCTTTTAATGAAAATTAAATTATGTCATTTGATTCTCCTAACCCATACAATGGACATGAGAAAAGTCCACTTTAAGGTTGCAATATACCTTTTACATGTTAAGTGTTGGGAATCCTAAGGAAAGTGAGAAGGGTGCATAAGTTTATAGTGGATAGAAGACAAAGGGAGGTGTCAACATTGAGGCTTTTGGGAAAATTGTGAAAATTTGTGGTTATGGTTGGAGGGGACTTGGCAAGGTGATAATTACTTCAAAGAATTTGGTTGAGGTTGTTTAGTTGATGAGTTAAACTAGAGAAATAGAGAGGTGTCAAATTTTTATAGGAGTTATAACATGTTGTGCTCTTGTAAGATGCCTTATTGCACAAGATGTCAAAAGTTTTGACATTCAACCAAAAGTTGATATTCAATGGTGGATTTCTAAGATATTAACTTGGTCATTGTTTCTAATCCTTAGGAGCTATTAATAATGATGTTGCATTGACCCTAGCTTTGGTGAAATATTTCTAACCACTATTCAGACAAGGCAGGAGAAAGGCAATGACCTACAAGGCATGTTCGTGCTAGTTAAGTTTATAAGTCAAAATGGAGCTCCAGACTCATTGACTTAATAATTTTGCAAGCAAGATGTGGTGTTATCACAACATTAATAAGATGTTGTAATGTTAGCTCACATTGTGTCATTAAATCCAAGGAAAAAAGAAGTTTCTCCAAGGTTCATGTGTCTTGGTGCACATATGGTTGACCAAGTCCTATAGTTGTGTCATGCAATCTAAAAGTAAGGATAAGTTTTATTCAATAGATAAGTTTCATGGGCCATAGCATTGCTGATCAAGTGATGGTGAGAACATGTTGAAAGTGAGCTACTTGATCATGACAAACTTCTATGTGAGCCATGTCCTATTTGGCGATGACCCTATAGGAGGTATTAAGGGTGTTGTGATAAACACACCTATGCTAGTGAAGCAAGAGTAGAGAGTTAGGAAGATTCAATCATCCACTCCTCTAAATGTGTGTTATACATGCAAAGTGTACTATGCTTAAGAATTTGAGGCAATAGTGGTTGTTTCTTTTTGTTAGGGTTGAATCTCAGTAATATGGTGGTTAGTGGAACTGAGCAGCTCTAGAACTATAAGGACTCTTTCTCAACATGACATATAGCTAGTGTTGTGTGATGATGTGATTTTGTCATAAATAAGGGTGCTTGAAGATGGCCTCCCAACTGACAAAACACCATTGGAGTGTGAGAATCTTCTTGAGCATTGTGATGGTCACCATACTAGCATCAAAATTTACTGGCTCCAAAAAATTAACCTCTTCAATGGAGAGACAAAGATGGAGGATAAAAGTGTCTAGATGGTTGAGGGGCATGAAAATGGATAGTGGAGGTAAGAATGAGGGGCCAATAAGGATCAATTGTGTAAAATAGGTGATGCTTGTTATGGTTTGGGGAAGGTGTTACTCAACAAGGTGTCCATGGTCAAGTAGGTGCAAATTGGCATGCATATTCAATGTATGAATTGAATAAATGTTGGCAAGTAGGTGTTTTTAGGTGCATAGGGTTATACTTTCTAAGGGATTATTAAAAAATATAGGCATAAGAGGAGGATATAGTGTAGCACCATGAGTTTCAAGGAGTGAGTAGTGTGTTGAACTCTAGGATCTTGATTAAGTGGTGATGTAGGTTCAAAGTGTCATGTCGATGACTAACACGACGAAAATACTAGTCATTCAAACAAAATATCCTTAATGCTTAGAGTTGTACGCATTGAAGGCCAACTAGTAGAGATCAAATCATTCTAGTCGATAGTATTTATCTCATACAAGGTGCATGCTTGATCACATATGTTGGGAGATAATTGACTCTGTCATGGGCATGTAACCATTGTACATGGTGGTAAAAACTTAAGAAGTTCCTGAATTAAATAGAGAACATGGACCTGTATGGAGGGTTGATTTTTTTGGCAATTACATTTATGCCAACATATTCCAGGAAGTTTTCATAGAACATTATAAATAATTCTACATAAAGACTAGAGTAATAATAGCCAATACCAGCCCGCACGGGTGTAGATGGATTGGCAAGTGCCGTGTAAATGCAAGGAAATTTGTAAAAATGAAGTCTCATGTTCGATTCTCACCCGGACTTACTCGTGCGCCATTCTTGCGGGTTGGGTGGTTGCACCTGGGGTTATAGTGGTAGCCGCCTGGGGATCGACCCCGTGTCATGCGAGTACGAGAACCGCGAGTTGCCGATTCCCCCAGTAAAAAAAAATAAAAAAAAATAAATAATAGCCAATACCATTCCACATATTGGGTGTTAGAGGAGAAATGGGATGACGGGACCGATCCCCAACACGCTTTCTCACCTGTCCTCCAGGCGATCACTAGACGACTAGATGCCCCCCTTCCTCATCATCTCACCTCATGTCCATGTTAACTCTACAACTCCCTCATCTAGCAATGTCCTTCCTCCGTGTTGTGGTTAACTCTCATGTCCTCTATTGGATCTTTAGTCTTGGGTCAACTTCATTTCCAGTTATGGAAACTCCCGATTGGTATGAGGGAAGACTCCATATTTGTCCTTGCCATGTGTTTGACCTTGGGTTTTATCAACCCCTCCCTTGGTCTCTCTTTCGACTCCTCATTTTTCCAACCTTCTACTCTTCTCTAACTACTTTGCTTCATAACCCCTATGGTCTCATTGTTTCTTTCTCTCTCTATCTCACCCTCCTTGTATGATTATATGGTGTGTGGGGGATCTCATCGCTTCATGTGAGACAAGGAAAATTTGATGTCTCTCCCTAGGGATATTGTAGAGGCCTAAGATTCTGCTACCAGCTACCAGGCCCACACTCCTCCTAAGATTCAGGATGAAATTGATCTAGTAGAGGCAGATGTGAGAGTTCTTAGGTGGTTCATCTTTGATGAGGATGTCAATGCGAATGTATGTCCCTATATTCCTAACCCTGGTTCTTACCGGGCTAGGGAATCCAAATACTATAGAATGATCAACCTTTATTGTCATTTGAAGATGCTCATGGGTAAAGCTCTAATTGATAGGAATGAGGCACACCAAGAAGTTCTCCTTCAGTTAGACGATGCACAACTCCAAATTAAGCTCGTGGACCCTAAAATCAACTTGTTGGAAACAAAGATAATGGGTTTGGATTTCTCCAATATGGATTATTCCCAACCCCAAGTTCCCATAGCAGATGACCATCCTCCCTTGGTCTAATTTCATTCATGTTTTTACAACTTGCATTTTTATTTTTTAATGTTAAAGGCTTGGGTGCCATCGCCTTGCCTCACTCTAGTAATGGTTGAAATAGGTAGATAACTCTCATTTTTTACTATAATGATGTTTGTTTTTTATACTAAAGGATCTAGGGAACATCTCAGAAGTTTCTGAAGTGTCCCAGGAGGCTCAGAATGGCTTCGACAAATGAGAAAGGGAAAAAATTCAAAGTCCTCTAAGCTTAGAAAATATGACATCATCGAGAAGAGCGCGTCGTAAGCTTTCCAACGATGCAAACGGTTTGTCAAACAGATTTACGGATTGAAAGATAGTTGCAGTCAAAGTTTTGGTCAACCTAGCCCAATCAACATGGATGAGTCAGCATCTGTATTGCTGACATCAACATCAGTATGAATGATGTCAACATCCGTACAATGTACATGGCACATGCATAGGGAAACATGTGTCCTGATGACATAAACATGATGATGTGGCAGCACTAGAGGCTGCCACATGTCACTCAATTTTGGCATTTTTAGGTCGACATGTTGACCAATGAGAAAGTGCCACGTGGCATACTGTACAAGACATGGAAGACATGTAGAAATCCATACAAGACGTGGCAAGCAAAGTGGTAGTGACGTCATCATGCTGACATGGCCCAATGACAACGTGCCAAGTGGAACGTTGAATTGGCACTTTGGGGCGCCAAATGGGCCAGTGGAAATGTGAGACGTGGCACCTCCAGGTGACACCACATGGCACCACCCAGGAGCAACCACATGGTCTTATTGCAGGTCGACACATGGGCTAATAGCCGAGCAACACGTGGCAGAGACACGTGGGTAGTGATTATACCAGGTTCATCCAATGGCTGGCTACCACATGGATCGGTAAGGGGCTATCACGTGGCAGTGGGAAAATTCCCAATGAGGGCTCGTAACCGAAATTTCAAAAATAAAAAAGCGGCCCACCAAATCTGGTGGCCGAAATTTCATGGTAATCCAACTTCGGCATATCTAAACAAGACTCCAAACTTGGTGGCGGTTTAAACCATATATATATATGCTAGTGTAACTACAATCCGAAAAGGGGAGGCCCGCAAGCTCGACCTTGGCACCTCCCCCAACCAAACGCCTTACATAGCATCCACCAACCGTTGAGCCAAACGGCTCCGTTGGGTAGTCCTCCCGACTTTAAACTTAAATGCTGATTTTTCCCACGGACGGGAGGGATGCGCGCCAAACCCGTACGAATCCATACCAGGAACAAATTCCAATGCAGAGTACAATGTATTAATTGTCGAGGTTTGCACGTAGATCGAGACAGAGAACCATAGAAGGCCTGAAGGTGACAGTGTCCGATGGAGACGATTTGACAATCAATTTTGGGTAATTCGATGACGCGAATCTAATGGCGAGGTCTATTTCGACAGTAGAGACTCTGATCAACAAGATAAATTTTGAAGAAGCCAATGTAAGCAAGCTTTTCATTATGTTTTTTTTTCATTAAATGTTGCAACATAGTATGATTGATACAGGTCTGAAGGAGCATGGAGAGGCTGCAACAGGACAACAAGAATAGCTTATTCCTTCTATTTCTTCTTTTCTTCTCTTCTTGCACATAACCGTTCAACTATATGTGACAACAAATTTGTGGCACTTGTATGGTAAGTGGCCAATGGAGCAGTGAGGAATCTCGTAGTTTTAGTATCTTTATATCAGGTTGCATCTATGCTTGGATCTAAGTAGAATATCTAAGTCATTCTATGGCTCCACGATGACGGGGGTCATTTATTATTCTTCCTCTTTTTATGTATTGAGTTTGTGGGAATGATTTCCATGTCAACGTCATGGATGCCTCATGAGAATGAGACTTGTGAAGCTTTTAAACATTCTTGATCACATTTCGATCTCTTGTTTCCATCACTGAAAAGGGACTTTGGCCTTACAAATTGTAAAGGAGAGACATCATTACAGTGAGGAGAATAAAGTGGTTAAGCTTTGGAGCATGACCCAGAGACGTAGCCCACAGCAGGTGAACTCTATTATCAAGGGAAGTGTCATATCTATTATGTGTATTATGTTCTTTTGTTGCTTTTCCATGAATTTCTGCACATAGAATATAAAATGCAAGCATGACATATAACACATAAGGAATCTAAAGAGGTTTTTATTCACTTTGGATTCAAGCCTATAAATACTTCAACTATACCTTTAATTGCAATCCACTCAAGTAAAATGATCTATAACTGATCCTTTGGAGGAGTGACATGATCAAATAATTATTGGAAACTAATCACCCTCCAGGTTCAGATCAAGTGGTATCAGAGGAGGCTTGATACTGATTGCAACTGTTGAAACTGAGAATGACGAGATCACCAAAACAATTGTGGTTCGATGAGATTCAAGAGCTCAACCAAATCCTTCAAGCAGATAATGCTATATTGAAGACATTGTTGCATGTTGTAGAGGAAGAGAACGAAAGGTTGCAAGATCAGTTGCAAGCCATGAAGGTGTAGACAGGGGAAGGATCTATGAATGAAATGGTGATAAGACCATTTTATGACCATGGAAACTTCACCAATTATGGTTTCGAGCATGATAGTGCAAATTCATGCACACTTTGTCAAACAAGTGAAGATGACATGTAGGCATCTGAAAACCAAGGAGGATTCCTAGAAGAATCATACACTGATCCTTATCACCAGGAACAATTGGACACACCTCAAGAGGTAGACCAAGAGCCCCAACTTGGTATGGAGGTAAATAAACCATGTGTAGTTCCTTTCTTGATTAATGTTTATGATTCTTTTAAATTCCTTGAACAACATACTTCTTGCATTGGCTTAAAGTTGATGAGAAAAATGAGATACGAAGGAGGAGGCCTTGGAGCCAATGGCCAAGGTATTGTGGATCCCATCGAGGTAGTGTTTTGGCCTCGATATGCCAGGATCGGTTATGTCCCAAAGGATGTTGGAGAAAGCTCCAAAATAATTGGGGAAGAAGACCCGAGGACAATCACTGAGACTCTAGAAGTTAGCAATTCATCAGGAGATGAAATTGATTCAGTGCAGGCTGAGAGCATAACTTCTCATGATCGAGGATTTGAGACATATCCAGGGATAGATAAGCATCACAATGAAATATTTGAGGACAACTCTTCTTTCCAGTCTGATTCCAGATGTAAATCACCGAGGTATAAGAAATCTCAAAACTCTAAAATTCCATTTGATTATAAGCATGTTAATAATAGACAACAGAGCTTGTGGCATCAAATACCATGCACTTGTTTTGGATTGAATAACCACGTAGTGTCCCAGTGTTGGAAGAGAAAATCCTTGTACAGGAAGGTTATGACAACCAGGAAAAAGACGAGGATAGAAGATCGCTCTCCACACACAGAAAGGAGTAGGAGAAATACACCTCTAAAGAGGAAAGGCTACTGCAGCCATTGTAGCAGAAATGGACATAATGAGGCCACCTGTTGGGCCTTGCATAGAGATCTACGTCCAAAGAGGAACAAGAATACCATGCAAGCACCTCCGATGAAGACAACCAATCAGGCAGTCCTGCAAGGAAATCCACCACTAGAAGGAAACCAACTACTAGGGAAAGAACAACTCGATAAAGAGGACCTATTCGACATAATGACTGAATGAATGGGGAAAATCCTTGAGTTAGTTGAGAGTGGCCATATTTGTAAATCACATGTTGCATTTCAGACCCCATAGAAGGGCATTGTGTAAACGTGATAATTGTTTGATATCACTACTTTTGCACATGTTGATAATTGTAGTCCTTGTGAGGTAGTTTGGGTATGGGTTTTCTTATTGTAAGTCCAATGGACATGAAAATTATAATGTAAAGACTTTTGGGGACCAAAAGTCCTTTCAGTTGGGAGGCGTGATCCGAAAGGATCTAGGGAACATGTCATAAGTTTCAGAAGTGTCCCAGGAGGCTCAAAATGGCCTCGACAAATGAGAAAGGGAAAAAATTCAAAGTCCTCAAAGCTCAGAAAAACCAACATCATCGCGAAGAGCGCATTGTAATATTTACAACGACGTAAATGGTTCGTCAAACGGAGTTACGAATCGAAAGATATTCACAGTCAAAGTTTTGGTTAACGTAGCCCAATCAACAGGGATAAGTCATCATCCATACTACTGACGTCAACATTAGTACGAATGACGTCAACATCCGTACATTTTACTTGGCACACACAAAGGGAGACATGTGTCATGATGATGTCAGCATGATGACATGGTAGAAACAGAGGCTGCCATGTGTCACTCAATTTTGGCATTTTCAGGTCGACATGTGGACCAATGAGAAAGTTCCATGTCGAAATCCGTACAACCACGTGGAAGACCATACATGACATGGCAGATACGTGGAAATCCATACAAGACGTGGAAGGCACAGTGGCAGTGACGTCAACATGCTGACGTGGATCAATTACAATGTGCCATATGAGATGTTGATTTGGCACTTTGGGGCACCAAATGGGCCAGTGGAAATGTGACACTTGGCACCCCTTGGTGACACCACGTGGTACCACCTAGGAGCAACCACGTGGTCCTATCACATGCCGACACATGGGCCAATATCCCAACAACATGTGGCAGAGACATGTAGGCCTTGAATATACAAGGTTCAACCAATGGATGACCACCACATGGCAGTGGGAAAATTCCCAATGAGGGTCCGTAACCGAAATTTCAAAAATAAAAAGCGGCCCGCCAAATCTGGCGGACGACCCGCCAAATCTGGCTGACGACCCGCCAAATCTGGTCGCCGACCTTTCGTGGTAATCCAACTCCGACATATATAAACAGGAATCCAAAATTGGCGACGATTTAAACCATATATATATGCTATTGTAACTACAATCCCAAAAGGGGAGGCCCGCGGGCTCGACCCCGAGACCTCCCCCAACCAAACGCCTTACATAACATCCATCAACCGTTGAGTAGTCCTCTTGACTTTAAACTTAAATGTTGAGTTTTTCCACGAACGAGGGGGATGCATGCCCTACCCGAATGAATCTGTACCAGGCACAAATTCCAATGCAGAGTACAATGTATTAATTGTAGAGGTTTGCACATAGATCGAGGTAGAGAACTAGAGAAGTTCTGAAGGTGATAGTGTCTGATGGAGACGATTTGAGAGTCAATTTTGGGTAATTCGACGACGCGAATCCAATGGCGAGGTTTGTTTCAGTAGCAGAGACTCCGATCAACAAGATAAATTCTAAAGAAGCCAATGTAAGCATGCTTTTCATTATGGTGTTTTGTCATTAAATGTTTCAGCATAGTATGCTTGATACAGGTCTAAAGGAGCATGGAGAAGATGCAGCAGGACAACAAGACCATCTTCTTCCTTATATTTCTTCTTTTCTTATCTTCTTGTACATAAATCGTTCAACTATATGTGACATAGAATTTGTGGCACTTGGATGATAAGTGGCCAACGAAGAAGTCATGAATCTCGTAGTTTTGGGATCTTTGTATCTTGCTGCATCTATGCTTGGATCTGAGAAGAATATCTAAGTCATTCTATGTCTCCACAATGATTGGGGTCATTTATTATTCTTCCTCTTTTTCTGTATTGAGTTTGTGGGAATGATTTCCATGTCAGCGTCATGGATGCCTCATGAGCATGAGACTTGTGAAGCTTGTAAACATTCCTGATCACATTCCGATCTCTTGTTGTCATCACTGAAAAGGGACTTTGGCCTTACAACTTCTAAAGGAGAGACATCATTACAATGAGGAGAATAAAGCGGTCAAGCTTTGGAGCATGACCTGGAAACATAGCCCACATCGGGTGAGCTCTGTTATCAAGGGAAGTGTCATATTTATTATGTGCATTATGTTCTCATGTTTCTTTTCCATGAATTTCCGCACATAGAATATAAAATGCGAGCATGACATGTGACACATACAGAAGCTAAAGAGGTTTTTATTCACTTTGGATTCAAGCCTATAAAGACTTCAAATATACCTTTAATTGCAATCCTCTCAAGTAAAACGATCTATAACTGATCCTTTGGAGTAGTGATACGATCAAATAATTATTGGAAACTAATCACCCCCTGGGTTCAGATCAGTTTTGGACATCTTATCTTATGTAGTTTCAAGGTAAAATGTTTTTTCAAGCAAACTGAACTTGATAAAATGCTTTTCTAGTTCTGGTCTAGTTTCCCTAGTGGCATACCAACAACACACTCATTGTACAATTCCTTTTTTAGTTCATACAAAGTTGTGTGGATAGCTTAAAAAAAATCATATCCAATAACATGATAAATAAAGAAAAGGATATGGTTGAGCAATGTAAATGTAAGAATCCACATGGTTTTAGGTATTATTCCAAAAATATTTCATTGCTTACCTAAATAGGTGATTTGATATTTTGAAATATAGGGTGTTTAGAGCCTTTGGAAATCCATTAAACAATATGGTTGTCAACAATATTTCTTGGTCCTAAAATTCTCTATGAATTTGACTATTTCCCACATGGTGTACCAAAAATTTGTAAGGACATGGTTAAGATATATGTGATATCTCTCTTTCAATTTTAAATGGGTGTAGATCCCCTTTTTAGGGTAATCTTCTCACAATAAAGGAAGTAAGCTAATAAATTTTTTGTTGGATTCCTAAGAACCAAAATCACATGAAGTTTACCAACTTTCTAGAGAGAAGCATTAAAAACATAGTTACCTATTTTTGTACAAAATATGACAGAGAAGAAAATGAAGGTTATAATATAGTTACCCACTCTTGTAGATAATTAGATAGAATGTTATAATCTAGCTACATGTTCTTGTAGATAATTAGGCGAAGAATAAAATGAAGGTGTTGAGGACAAATAATGGTGAAGAGTTCTATGGAAATGAATTCGAGGAATTATGTAAGAAGTGTGAAATAAAAAGGAAAAAGACTACTCCATACACACCTCAATAGAATGGAGTTGCAGAAATAATGAATAGGATGTTAATGGAAAGGATCACACTCAATCGTGCTAGGTTAGGACAACAATTCTGGGTAGAGGCAATGGATTCTACATGTTACTTGGTAAATCAATCGCCATTGTTAGCATTGGTTGAAAAAAATCTACATGAGGCATGGACTGCTAAAAAACCCTCTCTTAAACGTCTTATAGTTTTTTGTTGTGATGCTTATGTACATGTTCCAAAAGAAAATACAAGTAAGTTGGATAATAAAGTTGAAAACTGTATCTTTATTTGTTATAAAAATGGTATCAAAGGTGACAAAATTTGGAACCCAATAACTAAGAATATTGTTCATGGTCAGGATGTTGTTTTTAAAGAGGTTAAAGATGTTCCCAAATAGGAAGTCCTACCAAGGGAAAAAGAACCAGAGATAATAGAGTTTGAGTTGGAGGATGAAGAATCTTACTCAACAAAAGAAGATGAATAAGAAGAATAAGAACCTCATACTCTAGTTTTGAGGAGATTGGTTTGGGAAAGAAGGCGACTGAAAAGGTATACTGCACTTGATTTTCATTCTAGTTTTACTTGATTGTGACCCATAATTTTTAGGGAGGCAATGGATTAAGAGGATAGTAAAATCTTGAAGAAGACCATGGTTGAAGAAATGGTTTCCTTGGATAAGAATGAGGCTTGGGATCTAGTTGAGTTTCTACTTGGAAGGAAACCCATTGATAGCAAATGGGTTTTTAAGAAGAAGTTGAATGTAGAAGGTAAAGTGGAGAATTACAACACTTGCATAATAGCAAAGGGATATTACCATGTGGAGGGAATTGCTTTTGGTGAAATTTTTTCTCCTATTGCTAAATTAACTTCTAGTAGATTTATTTTTTCTATTACTACTACTTTTGATATTGAAGTAGAGAAGATAGATGTAAAGACTGCATTCCTACATGGGGATATTGCAGAATAAATCTACATGAAACAACTATAAGGTTTTGTAGTGAAGGGATAAGAAAAGTTGGTTTGTAAGATGAAAACATCTCTATATGGATTAAAAAAATATCCAAGAATGTTGTATCAAAAGCTTGATACTTATGTATTGGGATTTTTGAGCAAGTATATGTCAAAACCAGGGAAGGAGAATTGGACAACTGTAAAGAGGGTTTTCAGGTATTTGTGTCACACTACATATTATGCAATTTTCTACCAAGGAAGACCTTGGACTAGATGAAGTGTTATATGTACATGGATTTTCCAATGCAGATTGGGTTAGAGATCTGGATCACATAAAAACTACAAGTGGTTATGTGTTTAACCTATTTGGAGGAGCAATCAATTGGATGAGAAAGAGACAGACTGTAGTTGCACTGTCAACCATAGAAGTTGAATACATGGTAGCCACCCTTGCAAGTACACAAACTATATGGTTACATAGATTGTGTTTAAGTATTGAGTTTGTACATCAAACTATAAGGTTAGATTTTGATAGTTAGAGTGCAATCTTTCTGGCAAAGAAGTTAGAACATTGCTTATCATTCTAAAATGAAGCATATTGATGTTCAATACCAATTTATGAGAGACATGGTTGAAGACAAGAAGGTGTTGTCGGTGAAGGTTGACACTTTGAAGAATGTTGTAGATTCATTAACAAATTCTATTAGTATTGAGAATCTCTCTTGGTGTAAAGAAGCAATGTGATTTTTTCCCCTGAATTGTTGATCTTAAAAACTTGGGCACCTCAATGTTTGTAATGAAAACAAGTGGGAGAATGTTAAGAATGTGTTATATTTTTTGCATGGTTATCTCCATGCGCTATTTGTATGCACCGAGAATGCTGGGGGGGTTGAACAAGTGCCCCCTTCTTGGGGGATTGGGGGAGGAGCCCTCAACCAAAATTTTTGGGTTATTTTTGGTCTACTTTTTGGTATGTTTTGTATTTTCTGTCCAATGGTTTTTCAACCCATTATAATATAATAATGTTTAAGGGATTAGGATTGTGATATAATTTGGGTTAACATATTAGGGTTTTGGAAGCTTCATAATACTTAAAATATTGTGTTATGTATAGTCAAGTTAATACAATGAAGAATAGAGAGGTGCGACTCTAAGGTTTGTTGGTTTTCTCGATCAAGGATTTCCAGGTTAAATATTTGTGTATTGTGTGTATGACATTGTTGTTATTTCTATTTTCCCTAAGAATCTGTATGCATTATTTCACTTCAAAGGTTTAAAACTTACACCGACCTTCTAATTTTTTGTAGAAATATTTTCCCACAAGCTAAATATCTCATCAATCAAATCCCATGTTTGTCCAATTTTAAACTCCAACAAAAAATATTTTTTCACGGCTGTGATGCATCACTTTTTGCTTGACTTTTTGTTTCACACTTTCCTCATCAATTGGGGAGCATATTTCCATACAAAATTGATTCTAAAAATTTACTTCAACCTTTGATATATTCTTGTCTCTTATTTCTTTAAATTCATTATAGATAAACTTAACCCTTTGAATGATGTCATAGACATCCTATACTCACTATGTATAGTATGATCCTATGCCAATAATTTTTCTTCCATATTTGTTAAACCATATTAAAGGGTTATTGGGATACTCTTGCATCCATTCTCTTCTAGACTTTACTTATATTCAAAAAAATTTAATCGATCAAATGCATCCCAATAAGGAACCTCCATTGGGTCAACAAGAACGAAGTAATCAACCACATGTTCATATGGATTTTACCTCATCAATGTTTCCAAGTTGTGAATATGCAAGTGGTGTGCCTTTATAATTTGATATTTCAATTGGATTTATGTGGATCTATAAAGTTACTTTACATTCCATTGAAGTGTATGGCCATTTTCAACCAAGTTGTTCCTTCTTAATTGATCTCGAATGGTACCTTGTGTTGTTTTGATAACACCATCCTCTAGATCAACACCTAACATTCTGATTTTCCAACTACCCACATAATTTTCGTTCCTATATTCAAATCTAACTATGGGTTCTTCATGAATATCAACAAAATCAGATCTCTTATCCTTTTATGAATTAAATGAGTTTCATCTAAATCAATAATATCTTTATCATCGTTAAGAATGAAATATTACTCATGCATGTTTCTTTTGCGCTTCTCTTGTTTCTTCTTCTTATAAGATGGAGTGGCAACATCATTGAAACCTAATACACCTCAGGTTCACCTCAGTATACACTATATTTTTTCACAATATGTGGACCATCATATGAGCAGATTATGTACCTTGTTGTACCACAATGGGCCAAAACTGTGGTTGTATTTGCACTTGTGTATTGTATTGGACCATGCTTAGATGTTCTATGTATTGGTAGGGGTCTTATGTGGTATCTCTAGAGTCCATGTGGTCGGTCATGGCCCATCCTTTTAGTCCCTATTTCAAGATAGGCCTTTTCTTTTATGGCTACAATCGAATTCCCCTTGATGTTGGTAACTCTCATCATGTTGGTAATTTATGATATGGGTGAAGTATGAAACCCTCTTGGGATGGATCTACTAGGACACATTATCTAGGGGATATATAGAGTACCTCTTTCCGCTTTGTATATGATGTAAAAGTGTTGTTCTTTGTAAAGGTTGTCACACCTATGTATAACACACTTAGTGTATCCCTAAGCATGGATCCCTCTCTTATGTATTCATCAACCTTTGGAAATATATTATCAAAGATGATTTTTCATGTGTTCACTTAGTTTCACATCTCATGAGGTAGTGTCATAGTTCTCGAGGAAGTACACATATTCCAAGGCATTGGTTGCATTCTCTGAGGCACATTTGAGCTACTTTTGCACACATGGACATCCTTTACACATGCCACATTGGAAATCCTAGAGCGCCCTTCTTCTTTCACCACTTTTGGAGGTGTATTTCACATAGTTTGAGGGTTGACTCACACATGTAGGGTTTATGACAACCGTGTGGGTATTTTCTATGATGATTTGAATTGGAGATCCACTTTCCTTGCCTTGTGGAGCATATTTGATTGATTGAGGGCTTGTTCATACCTTGCAGACTCTTTTTGAGCATTCCTTGAGCACATTATGAGGAGGTTGTCCACTTTTGAGGTCTTTCTCCACATTTTCATGAGGTCATTCCACTTGGAGGAGAGGAATGTTGGATTTTTCTTTCTTGGGAAGTTAATTCACCATATTTTCATGCCTCCACATGACTCTTTCCTTGAAACATTGGGCTAGGAGAGAAAATCAACCCCATTCTTTGTGGGATGTTCCTCTCTCATGAGGGTTTTATGTACATATGGAATCATTTGATTATGTATTGACTTAGTCTCCTTCTTTGTGTGGATGACAAGTCTTCTTTCTTAGTCTCCTAGGAAATTTTTTAATAAAGAATGAGAAGGATGTAGAATCCTCCCCTACAAGTAGAGGCTCTCCTCTCATTCCAAATCATTGTGAATTGTTGGATCGTTGGTGACTACAATTAATAGAAAATATTCCTTTTGAGGTTTTGGTTTCAATTCTTAGAGATTTCTCTTTCTTGGTTATCTTCATGGTGCATTGAAGATTTGTTATGGTGAATCAAGTCTTATACTAGCTTTCAAGATCAATCCTTTTGAGGAGTTACTTAACTACTTGGAGAGGAGACATTCTAGGGTTTGTTCCTTCCTTCTTTTCTCGTTAACTTGGGTAAGTACTTAAT
>SNQJ01S0013899.1:122381-152607 GCA_010110895.2 Picea sitchensis
GCAAGGTTTGAGGCATCAAGATCCTAACCTTTGCACGCAGGCTGTCGTTAAGGCCAAACACGAACCTGTTGACCTTGAGCTTCTCAGTGTTAAGGTGCAGAGCATACTGGAGAAGCTCCATAAAATGTGCCTCGTACTCGGGCACTGTACGACCTCCCTATCGTAATGTGTTGAACTCATTGAGTTGTCTCTCAATGAATTCGTCTGAAAGGTACCTCTCTTGGAACCGTTCCTCGAACAGTTCCCAGGACACGTCTTCAACGGCCATGTTCAGTTGTGGCAGGAGTGTCTTCCACCATAGAAGAGCACTCCCCTTCAGTTGAAAGACCATCATGTAGACCTTCATGTTGGAGGTATAATCGTGAACTGCGAAGCATAGCGCCATATTCTCCAACCATGCCTCGGCGGCGACGCCATCCAGGGCACCAAAGAACTCGGGAAATTTAATCTTCTCGAGTTCACAGTGAATGCTACCTGTAACGGCCGGTGTGCGCGGTAGAACCTCAGCGGGTGTCGGCGCCCTGGCCTCGTCTCTGTCCAATCGGCTGATCAGTGCCTCGGACATGCGCTGAAAGGATCTCATCATCCGAACAACATCGCCAATTGCTATCTGCTCCTGTCCGAGAACCTACTCGCCTCACTGGGGGTTAGACCCCTCAGGCGTGGATGCTACTGGAGGCATCATGCCTCCTCCCCTAGAACCCCTTCATCTGCCTCTGCGGCGTCCTCTAACCATGATTACCTGCACACACACAATCAACTTGATCAGCAACAGTATAATCAAATCAAATCATGTCAACGAAATCTGTAGGGAATACCAAGACGCGGGTCGAACCCGCTTTGATACCATATGTAACGTCCTCCTTGTTACGACAACAACTCTGATAATAGGTGCAAAAATATTTTTTTCTTTTAACGTGTGTGGTCGCGTGTAAAAACGAAACAGACACACTTGACTCTACGTCGCCACCCGACGACTAACAAGACACAACCACAGTGATCACAACAAGAAGACATAAGGCGCACAACAAGTAACTGCAAGCATTAAACAACCATACTGTGTTATGTACATCACGAACACAGGTGGAAGAATCCATAGTAGTAGATTTTACTATTTCTGCACAGGAAAGCAGGGCGTTTAATCCTAGTTCTCTGCTCCGGAGAGAGAGAAGGTCAGATAGGCTCATGTCCGACTGCTCAGGCAGAAACTAGTAATATCTGTCAGGAGGTCGCAATGGTGGGGACTCTGCCTTGAAAGAGCCTGAGACTACTGATACGACCTTCGAGGTGTGTCGCAAGAGTGGAAACCCTGCCTTTAAAGGGCCCGAGACTCTTGATACGGCACTGGATTCTTTACACGGAAAATAATCACACACACAGAATTATATACAGAGCGACTAGCATTATAAAATTGAAGAGTCTGATATCATACAATTATGAGTTGGACAATTCCAATTATGGTACTAACCTTGAAATTAATTAACCATCTCAAAACATCCTATATGTCACATATACCAAGAATTCTACAACCAATCATCAATTTCGAGGCATGCACCTGGTCCATTAGTCAATTAACATAACTCATTTAATGTTCAAGCATGCCATGTTTAGTCATACTACATCCATACATGATAGTTAGTATCATAACATAATTCTAGGTTAATGAGAACATCAATACCTAAAAATTAGTACCATAGCATGCATAACATACTTGTAGCTTAATGAAAAAAAAATAATCTATATAGCTTGACTTCATTTGAGAATCCCAAATGTAACATGTATTATATTGGAAGGGATAGCCATATCAATTTGAGATTAGAACGATAGCAATAATTCAATACACCATCCATAATAAAGCATTCTTCAACCTATATTAGAACAATATCCAAATGCAAAAAAAAAACATTACTCATTGTATAAGAGCCATATCCAAGATACATTGCAACAAGCCCAAAATTATTTAAGAAAAACGATCGATATTAGAACGATAGCATTAATCAATACTTAATTCATGTTAAAACTTTCTTCGTCGTTTTTTAACAAAAACCAAGATGTATTAAAAACAAAACTCAACACACAATGGATATTTTCAAATTTAAAAGAGTCGCATCTGCTATACGAACCCAAGTGGATCTATAGGGAACCAAATGTCGAAAATCTGACTGTCACAAATGCAAACGAGTTGTAAAAACTGTTTGAAGGGAAAAATCGGATTGGTTAAAAGGGTCAAGGAATAAAATCTTGGCACCAGTTAAAAACATTAAGGTAATATACTATTTTAAATCCATGGAGCTATCGCATCAGTTAAATTCGTTAAAGTAATTAAACTAGTTTGTATCGAGATGATGCTAAATGAAACTCATATTAATCCACATAGAAATACAGCCAGATAATATTAAAAAGAATTAATTAAGTAGATCGTAGATGATTATTACCAAGATCCCAATATTAAAGAGTTCTAATCATTCATCAACTTTAAATAAAAGTACTATGACTATTCCTTAGAAAAGTAAAATATAAATCCAAACAATCTCCAGGAGGTAATGCTTCTCATTTATAGCTAAAAGACCTCAATCGGATCAATCTGTTTCAAGGAACTTACTATATAGTAAATAGTTAATGTCATCTCAAATTTAATAACTAGAATCATTTCTTTTTATATCTAAGTAATGACAGTAAGTAAAATCGATCTGCTCAACAACTAATCTTCTATATTTAGTGATAAAGACACGACTGGCTTAAAGGTCAGTAGGTACGATACCATGATAGAAGTCTTTTGAAAAGTAAAAGTAGGGTGTTAGTATTAGCTGAGTGATATCCCAGACAGCAAGGGAGTTTAGATTTAAGTGCCATTACCGGTATAAAGAAAGCTCACCTTAACCAACAGTGATTTCTAACCACTAAACATAAACGGAATCATAACTCTCAACAACAATTAAATCGCAACAACCAGAAGGGTAATTAAATCACACAAAGCTAACTCCCGACGTTTGGGTCAAGTGCACTAACATAGGTGGATGCCGGTTTTTGTTATCAGGGGATGTAGCAGGTGCAGGGAAGGAGAATGTGGCTGGCTGACCTACAAATTTTCAAAACTAGCAAAAGCACACAGTGGGATAGTGGTGTGAAGATTGGCTGGGAATAAAAGAACTAAGCTGAGTAACAGCTGCCAGGGAAAAGCCAGGATCGTTGGGCCACGCAGGCGGAGACTTCATTATGGGATAAAAGACTTCGTTGTAGGTACGCCAATTGATCCTGAGCTATTCAATGCTTCTACAATTTTAAGAAATTGATTGTTAGTGCAGTTTGGAATCCGAGGTGAAATTGCCAACTTCACAGTGCTACCCCAAATCGAACAGGGTTGAGGCTCAGCGTTAAGACTATAGTTTAAAAAGGTCGTTGTTGAGTGCCAGAATGAGCATAAAAGCCGACATATAAGAGGAGTAATCACCAATTTCAATAAGAAGGGCGGATTCACCATTTGAATTATAATGCCAAACGATTTGCCGGTTAAAATAAAGCACTTACTACTTGGTCATTAAAGCATAAGCATGACCCAACTCTAACTAGAAAATGATCGTGCCAATAACCAACCCACCAGGGTGCTGAGCTTACTATATAATTGCTTCATAAAGGATGCTTCGGCATTACAATTGCTAAACACACAGGTACATCACATTATCAACACCCGGATAGAATCAACCTCCCGATAACTCCACTCCATGCATATACAGCCGGGTACCCAGCTTTCTCATATTCCATCAGCGGGTGTAGGTACACATCTATAATTTAAAGTGTGAATTGACCTCATGTTGAGAATATACAACATCTATATGAGTAATCTGAGAGCAGATTTGACCAATGATGATGAAAATCGACTGGAATAGCATTTAGGTAATCCCACAAAGGGAAAGGGCATAAAGACACCAATTCATCTATTAATACTGTCCGGAAGATTTGCGGAGAAAGACTTATCCGTGATCAAAATTACACAACAAGGAACCTACCATGTCATCTTTTCGAGATCAAGGTTATCAACAATATGAGAACAATTGAAAATCCATGCATGGTAAAATCCAACACGAGATCTAAGTTAAAATATGCACTACATCTTTGGATACCCACATATATGTAAATGGCGATTACGTCAACTTGATGAAAGGAACGCCAGGGCCGTACTGAAGGACTTGAGTCAAGAAATCAGTTTACCTATCAATACACATGCTGGACTAATCATAATTCCTACTACATTTTACCATTCAAGAAGGAACCGTCTGAAGTGCCATGCTTCGCCCCTTCTGATGTCATTCGCGCTCATCCCTTCTTTGCTTCGTCGGCCGTCAACACCGGTACCTCCCGGTAACTCTAGGGGTATTCTTCTTTTATAACCCCAGTGAACCATAGGGCCACCTTTATCCGGATGGGCATGTCCTGGCTTCTGACTCACCTACATACAGGCGAGACTACTCCTATCAGATGGAAAATCCCAGCTCTCCCTGATGTCCGATCAAGTCTGCAGTTCAGTGATGTGTTATGCTATGTAGCTTGAGTCCCTTCTTCTTCCTTTTCTTTTCATGGGGAGTTTTTCCAACCTCCAACTTTCCTAAATCACATTTAAATTAATTTTATTAAAAATATTCTGATATTCTCCTTCGCTTTAAAGAGTGTGGAGTACTATCTTTTATCCAGATTATAGTTATTTTCTTTACAAATTACATTTAAATTACTCATTTCCACTCACCACCCTGGAGTTGTGCTCCTAAATTTCTTACTCATTTCCCTCACCCACCTAGAGTTGCTCCTAAATTTCCTCCTAGGTGTTCCTAGATCCCCTTACATGTTTTAAATAATTTCCCTAAAAATGAAGTTGCTAAATTAGCTCAATTTAGAAGGTTCTTAATTGCAGATTCCCAACTTTCCTTAATTATGTTTCCTCCATTACTTAGTTTCCTAATTTTTATTATCCCCTTCTTTCCCCTTTTTATTAGAGTCAAAATGGCAGTTTCACTATTTACTCTTTTCCCTTTATTATTAATTTAAAATCCTTTTATACTTCCACAAGTTAAATAATTTGTTTCTTCTTTACAATTTAAAACCACGGATTTTTAATTAAATTATTTCTCTCTTCATTTTACCCCATAAATTTATGAAGACTAAAACTATTACTTAAGTGTTTTTTAGTCCAAATTTTTATTTTTATTTTTATAGGGTCTTTTTCTTAAGGTTAAACAATATTTTACCCTAGAGAAGTTTTAGACTTAGATTTAGATTCTGAACTGGACGACAATTATTTAGGGA
This sequence comes from Picea sitchensis, assembly GCA_010110895.2. Classification (NCBI taxonomy): domain Eukaryota; kingdom Viridiplantae; phylum Streptophyta; class Pinopsida; order Pinales; family Pinaceae; genus Picea; species Picea sitchensis. The sequence continues at coordinate 127,680 of SNQJ01S0013899.1, forward strand.
GGTTGCTTAAGTATTTATTAATGAGTTAAAAGTCGTAGGGCCATCTAGGTTTGTTCCTTCATCAACATCGATGCGACGTGCCCTTCAGGACGCACCACGTGCTCCAAGGGTGCCACTCGCCTTGTTTGTTTCTTTTGCGTGACGTGCCCTTCAGGATGCACCACATGCTCCAAGGGTGCCACTTGCTAACTTATGTTTCTTTCACGCGGCATCCCCTTCAGGATGCACCACGTGCTCCAAGGGTGCCACTCGCCAACTTATGTTTCTTTCGCGCAACGTTCCCTTCAGGATGCACCACGTGCTCCAAGGGTGCCACTCGCCAACTTGATTGATTGGTAGACATCTATAACCCCTGGAGTCAACACTCCGCCAGGTGAAATTGTGGGAGACTAAGGGCTCTAAGGAATAAGGCCCTCGCCTTACTGCGCGCCCATTAGAATAATCGTGAGCGGCTGTTGTAGACTGCCCTCACGACATCGTGGATCCTCTAGAACTAGGTAATCGTTAACCTACAGTTCAAGCCATGGTGGGAGTGCTAGTAGGCTGTGGCAGGGATACTGTCCACACCTCTCCCTCAACCTCTCTGGAAATCGTGTGTGGCCCCTTTACTCCATATGTGAGTCTGGTCGACAAGCTATCGTCAGCCTGCATCATCAACAAACGTGTCAAAACATGTCCACATCATAACATCAAATCAATGTAATATCACAGTAAATAAATCAACCCAAATAGCACACTCCCTGACTCAATCTGGAGTCCAAGGGGTTCCATCGATGCCTCATCATCCTGAAGGTCCAAAAACCTTGCACACTCAGTAAAACCGAGTCAATAGCACCTTTCTATGTCAAAGAAGTAAAACATCATGTCATCTATCATAACGCATCATCATCAAGGATAAATGTTTTATCATCATAAAAGTCCAGATCACTTGCGAGCAAGTATCCTCAAAGAATAAGTTTTCTCAGTGCGCCAGAGCGGGATGTTACATTTTATTACTCCTAGATTTTGATCCTAACAATGTGTGATAGTTACCAGAATACTAGTCTAAGTTCTCCTTCCAGATATACCATTACACTTCTGGCATATATTAGTTCTAATTGATATTAGGAATACTTCAGGAAAATATATAAAAACAAATTTTGATAATTCCATAGTGGGTTTGTGTACTTGTGCTCGTATTTATGCTAAGATAGACCTTAGCAAGGGTCTTCTAGACAAAATGATTCTCAAGTGGATTTTTTTTTTATGGATTCAACTAATGGATAATGGGAACATAGATTTCAAAATTTGTCAACAAAAGGTCATTTATAGGAGACTTTTTCCCATGCATGGGTCCATCCTCCAATGTAAAATGGGCCCAAACCAAAACCAAAAAGTTGAAAAATTCCTTAGCAATCGATTATTGATGATGAATAAAATCAGGATGAATAATGTACAACAAACAATAGATGTAAGCAAGGTTAATCCTTCTTGAATAAAAGTGTCGAATGAGGAAAATAATTGTCTCTAAAAAGCTAGAGAGTAAGTCCAATGTATAGTTAAATCCCTTCCATGAAGGAATTTTTTAAGGATGTTACATCAAGAGATCTCACAAATATGAAAACTCTAACTCCGATAAGGAATAGGTATTTACAATGAATTATGGAAATATAGTTTCTAAATTACATATTGTTCTTGTGGAACCACCTTTAGCTGGTAGATTAAGGTCAAGAATAAAAAATAGAAGAAGGGAAAGATTGAATATGTCTTACAACCTTTTCTTTTTTTCTTTTTTTGTCCATCTTTCCTTTTGTTTATGTTATGTATTTAATTTTGTTTATGTTATGTATTTAAATTAGTTAGTGTATGTTCATTTATTCTTTTATTATCCTAATAAATGTAGGGAGGTTCATCTTCCCTAATCATACATAATGCTTTTATAATATTTGAAAAATGTAACTTCTTGGTTTTGTTATAAAGAATTTATGATTTTTTTACGAGGAGTACACACAATTAAAAAAGAAGTGAACACAAAATAATAATTAAACAAAAATTAAAAAAATAAAAATAATAATAGAAGAATTAATTTTAAAAATTGGATCGGTTTAGAGGAACGATTCAAATCAATATGGAATTGTGGATCATAATAAAATCAATAGGTTTATTTATTTATTAGTTGGAATTTTCTTGTCTAGAATTAGTATTGGGTGGTGGTAGAAATATCATAATGCCAATCATATTTCATGCAAAAGTTTGAACTTTGATTCGGATCTTTAGTGTGTACCCTTGTTTGCAATATATTCTAGGTATTTTGGTTCTTTGTATTCTTATTTTTATAAGAGGAAAGTGAATTATGATGGTCTTGTTAGGTTTTTTTGCGAGTTACCAACATTGGACATTTTATCCTCTTATGGAATTCGCAAGGGTTAAATTGTTTTGGTAGCCAATTGATTTACTTTTTTCTAAGAAGAAATTTCCAAACCATTCGCAAGGGTTAAATTGTTTTGGTAGCCAATTGATTTACTTTTTTCTAAGAAGAAATTTCCAAACCATGGTATGGAGGTTACATGCATTATGGTGCTCTAGATTCAATTCCGTACTTTCCCACTTGGCATGAGAGGAAACAATTTGTAAAGGATCTAGCATTTTCACTTCTATGTAAATCATTTCTCTAGTAGTGTGTATATTGGCACATGTCAGGTATTCTAAGGTGAACTTGAGATAATTAAATCAAGAAAATTAGAGCTTATTTCTAATGAATAATTGGATTCAATCGTTATTGCACTAGTCACAAATCTAGACATAGAATGTGTGGGTTGGGATTCAGTGTATGGTTCCTAGTATTTACATGTGCCAATATTTTAAGAAGATAGGGAATTAGTTAATGTAGACTTCAAACCAACTTGAAAATATGGTGATTCTTCATACAACATTGACCATAATGAAGTTTCATTTAGTCTTATGGTTATGACTGCTAATTCCTTTATAAGATGATCAAAATCATATTTTTTTAGCAATAGAAACAAGTGTGATGGATGATGAACTTGTACAATATATGGTACTCAAGCCTCAAGGTCGAAATATTTGATACATAGTAGACACATATTGCAATTTTTCAATCCATGGGTTTCTAGATTACAAGATCAACATATGGCTTTGTATAAGATCTCACTTCTTTCTTTGCTATGGTACTTAAAGAGAAGGATGTGGGTTTAATGAATGGTGACATACTATGCATCGATAATCAGTTGATTGATGATCAATCTTTCATTAAGAGTAGTTATGTGTATCAGCGTGTAACTTAGCATAATCTATGTAATGAATATTCAAAGGTTAAACTATGAATATGTTTCAATCCTTCTCTATCAGAATTATGTCAATTTGTGTGAGAAAAACATTCCCCTGCCCATGATTAGTGTTCTTTGAGAAATTCAAACTAAATGCAATATTTACCCATAATTCAACAAGAATGTCATATTCTGTATTGGTTTTTTTTATTGTTTACTTAGTTTATGAGAAGTGCTTGGACCTTTGAGAATGTTAGATGGATAATTGGAGTCATTTATGGAACCTAAGTTAGAAGATATCTACTTGAAGCTCAAAGAGAAAATTCCTGAACTGATTCAAATGAAACTTCAAAATCCCAATATGAACATTGACAAGGATGGTTATGATCATATATTACTAGTAGTTCATCAGCATAAACTAATGAAAATATTCATATTCTCTTACAAACACTCGTCTCAAAGCCATGATATTAGAACCCATAATATTTCCAGAACTAAAACCACCTACAACATTTCAATGCCCAATTTTTCGGGGACACTAAAAAAATAAAAGGGGAAAATAAGTTATTATATAATACATTGAATGAATGAAGTTGGCACAAATATGTAGAAATTCTTAACTAACTTTATGGATAATGGAAGATATACCTCCCCCAGCTCCTGAAGTAGACATCAAATTGGTTATATTTGAAAAGGTTAGAAGAGTAATTTAAGTGGCATTCTTACCCAAAAAAAAAATATTAACTTGTGGAAGTTCATAAAGAAAGTGTGATAAAATCATAGCCTACTTGTTTTTAATAAAATATGACAATTGAAAACTATTATTATAACAACTAGTGACAAATGGAAGAAAGTTAGTAACTGAATTCTACTATTTTATTGAAAGAGTGGGGAAGCAAGTGCCTAAGGTATCAATCCACTTAAAACCACCTAAGTACTCATTCTAATTTTGGATTTCGGTTACATGAAAGTAGAAATAAATCAAGCATGCCAAGAGGAGATCAAAAGGAAATGCAAAGGACTTTTTTGGGTTTGGAAATTTAACAATACATGGTTTCAGTCTTAGGAAAGTGGGATATTTAACATCTTTTGTTCTCCTTGGATAGATTGGTTTAATGGAGATTTGTAGCATCAAATTGAACACCACATGTTCCCAAGGTTTCCCAACCACAATCTAAGGGAAAACACTCCATTTATGGAATCCATGTATGTCAAACATTGTTGGCCCTATACCAATGTGCCATTTTAGGAAATTGATTTGTTGACCATTGGGATTCTTATATTGCAGCTATGTAATCTCAAGACATGACCAAGCCTCTACCAAAGAAATTTTTGTGGGAGGATCTTAATACCCATCGTTAAGATTGTTGGTATTCTTTACTTTGTTATCCCGACATTTTGTCTTTTTTTATACTTAGTTTCTAAACTCTAACTATGGTGAGATTACTTTCGCCTCTCACAAGCACTGTGAATTATGTGTCATCTAAAGTTGTAAAGGAGTTGATGTATATTAACCTAATCATGTGAGAAGATTGCCTCATGCAAAATCCCCTTTGAACATTTCATTCATTCATGTCTACCAAATCCTTGGCAATATGTATGTTTAGTGGCAATCCATATCTTATCCCTAATACCATAAACTCCTTGAAATGGTTGCATTGAACTGAATCCATCACATATGTCAAATATTGCATCAAATCCAAAACATATGTCAAATATTGCACCGAATCCATCACATACGTCAAATATTTCACTGAATACATCACATATGTCAAATTCAGTGGTGTACCACTAAAAATCTAAAGAATCTAAATCGTGAACTATCTTCACACCATCAAATTTGATCAACCACATTAGTTCACCTTGCTTGCTAGTTATTCTCATAGAGGTCATTGGAGATGAAGGCTCAAATTATATTTGCAACAGATCAAGATTTTCTCAAAGTCTCTTTTGTAAATTATTTATTGAATGACATGAAGCCATTAAATATAGGATGCCAATAGCACCTCCATTGTCAATATGTTTTATTGTTGGCATGAATTTTTTAGATTGTTGGATGTGTATTACAATTGTTTGGTTTTTTTTTAATAACATTAATATACTTAAAATAACATGTGATTTCATGCAACTAAGATTTAGTGTTTCATGCTTAAACTCAAGTCTCTAATGAATGCTTATATTTTCATAAATATCAAATTGTGTTGTAGGTATTCAAATCTTTTTTGTATTTGTAAATGTGTCAGCAACCATTACAACAATATGCTCATTATGATCTCAACATGTCATTTATAGGAGTAGAACATGGGTGAGAAAGATAACACTCAATCCCATAGCCACTCAAGCTAGACGCAATTGACTTCTCAAAAATGAGCCACATATCTCTTAATTACCATTTAATTGTGTGTGCCCATGTTATTGTTGGGTATGCCTTCCTAATTTAAATGATGTTTTTATATATCTTCTTTCCATGACAAACCTTCATAAATTTTATTTCAAAATTGCTTTAAAAATCCTCATTATGTTTTATTGTGAAATTTCAAAATTGCTCAAAATATTGCAAAATAAGAGGTGAAATGGAGTGAAATTATGGAAAAAAAAAAATTGTAAATTGTGAAAATAATGAGGTGAAATGCACTGAAATTATGAATTTCTTTTTTGACATTGTAATGCTCAAAAATAAAATAATATGAAATAAAAAAGTGAAATGAATTTAAATGATGAAGTAATGATTACCTAATGAGATTGAGTGGCACTTGATTGTTAATACCCCAATATGTTGGCCTCACTTGCACCTTGCAACTTTAGGATGATTCATATGCTCTTTAAGAGATAAAGATAAATACATTTAATTTGTTTTGGTTAAAATGTTTTATAAAATTTAAGTAATAATAGACAAATATGTAGATGTATTCACCAAGATTGGGTTCCAGATGTCGATTGGGGCCAAAGCGTGGTGGTGCCAAGAGATGTGACATCGTTTATCGTTGAAGGGATCATGGTAGGTATAGGACTCTTGATTATTCATTGCATTGATCGATCTTTAATGGAGTATGGTACCTTCCCATGCAATATCTGTGCTCATCATGTTAGCAGTTTGTATGCTCAGACTTGGGTTGTCGAGAGAATGATGCAAATAGGTCTACAAAGTCGGAGGTGGAGGTCATGTTGGGGCAAGCTCAAGGACAGGATGGGAATTCTTCTCATTATGAAGCTTAGTGATCAACTGAGGTTGATGTAGTTTCTCATCATGATGGTTTGTGGCAAGGTGCCTTCAAATGCATGTAATTTTTTTCATGTGAGTCTAGATTATGTTTTCTCTTGGCATGTGCAAATGATGGTTGTTGTGGGCATTTTTTCCAAGGAAAGTTGTTTCAAGAAAATTGTTCAACATTTGGAAGCTTTGGTAACCTATAATACGTTGTTGATTACTATGGTCTCATGGCTAGTAAAGAGAAATGGTGGTTCCTTTCATATTGTTCAGAATGAGGCATTGTCCATGGAAGTAGGTACCTCTTTTCAGGATGAAGTTCTTGATGCAAAGAGGTCCAAAAATTTTCCTCAAGTTCGAAAGTTGGATACTTAATTTCTTTGTCATGGTCTATGGTCACAGGGTCTTTTTAGTTTTTACCAATTTTATGTATATTCAAGTTCAGTCATGTCACTCTATGTTAGAATCTTAGTTTATGCAAACTATGTTAATTGTTCCTTGGCTAGTTGGATAACTGGCTTGGTTTCCCTCTAGGAAGGCTAGTTGTCTAGTAGTTTTGGGATAGTCATATGGTTTATATCTTGGACATGAAAGCACCTATGTACATTGTGTTCATGTATAATAGAAAACTTTTCATACTTACAAAAAAAAATATGCATATGTATTTTATTAAAATATGTGAGTTTTACATGTGGGCGGAAGCAATTTAATCTAATAACTAGTATCAGCTAGAAGCTCAACAAAACATAAAGAGTTTTAAAAACATAAAATATTAAAAATTGTATAAAAAGGGAGAAAATATAGAGAGATAAAACAAAAGTATGGTGGTTAGAAACAATTACGATAATCATAAATTCAAGTAACAATGATGGACCCTTGATCTGTAGAAGGGTCATTGTGATTGGGGTTGACACCCTTCCTAGTATGGTGGATTATCAATAGGTTGGTTTTTATCCCACAATCATCTCCTTGTTGCTTTGTTCACTTCCCCATTGATATAGCCAATTCCAACCTAGGGAACTTATTCATGTTCATTGAGAAGGCAATGGGATAGGGTGAAGCTTATGGTATGTCATGCTAGAAAATGGAGAGATCCATGCTCATTATATTTATATTATCCATATTTTTTAATTTGATTGCATGTCATGCTATAAAATGGGAATATCCATGCTTAGAAGATGCTAATGTGAATACACTACAACCATCCATTGAAGTTGTTGAGTGCATTGAGGCAAAGATTAAAACTCTGGTTGTTTTAGGTAGTGTTTCAAACAACTAGTTTCTTTGTAGCTATGTTTTGTATTGAGTGGGATGGTTAGGTCCCACATAATTTGTGAAAATTGATTTTGTACTAAGTATAGCAAGATAAATGAGTTCTACACTTTGTTCAAGTGCTTAATTGTGTATTGCAAACATTTTTTAAATCATCTCTACATTTTATGTCTAAGCATGTTAGAACTTAGTAGAATACAAGTAGTTGTGATAAGTAAATTCAATAAATTATCTAGCATGCTTCCAAATAATCATCAAATCAATCTCAGGGAAAATTATGATGTTGAGGGTGCACTTCAGAGGTATTATAGTTGATATAAAAATAAATCTAGAGCACCTACAAAGGATTCTGGCAGTTCAACAAGGGATTATGCTTGAAGGAAAATAAAATGAGGATCGATATTTGATAACATCATATAGAATTTGTAAGGATTAAAATCTCTTTATGGTTTTATGAACACATGGGAGAGTGTAGGAAAAGGCACATCTTTATCCTCCAAAGCTTGTTTCAAGGATGTGGTCCGAAACAAATCTCCCACTCCTACTCCAATACCTTCCATGCCTAGTGCATATATCATGGAAAAATTAGAAGAGGTGTCATTGGTAGAGATCTTAGCATTGCAGGTTACAAATATATACTCAATATTTAAATCTGGAGCGATAATATGTTGATTTAATTAGTATTGGCATACTTCTTTATATTTATATCAATGGAGCTATTCAACCTGGATTAAGTATCTCTATGTTATAAAGGGTTCTCTATTGTTTATTTTTACAATATGTTGATTATTAGAAGGTGTTTGAGGAGGTTCACTAGTTTTGGGGAAGAATGCGAATTTTTTTCACTCCTAGWTTTTRATCCTAACACTTTAATAGTTACTAGAATGTTAGTCTAAGTTCACCTTCCAAATATACCATTACATTTCTGGCATCTATTAGTTCTTGATGACATTGGGAATACTTTAGGAAAATATATAATAAAAAAATGTTGAGAGGTCCATTGTGGGTTTATGTACTTGTGATCATGTTTATGCTAAGATAAACCTTAGCAAGGGCTTTCGAGAAAAAATGATTCTCAGTTGGAAAAAAAATGGATTCAAATACTAGATTATGGGAACATAGCTTTCTAAAATTGTCAACAAAAAGGTCATTTATAGGAGACGTGTCCCCATGCATGGGTCCATCCTCCAAGGTAAAAAGGATCCAAACCAAAACCAAAAAGTTGGCAAATTTCTCAACAATCGAACCATCATGATGAAGAAGATCAGGATGAAGAGTTACAACAAACAATAGATGTAGAGAAGGTTAATCCTTCTTGTCTAAAACTGTTGAATGAGGAAAATACTTGTCTCGAGAAGCCTAGAGAGTAAGTCCAGTGTATAGTTAAATCCCTTTCATGATGGAAGTTGTTAAACATGTTACATCAAGAGGAATCAAGAGATCCGCCAAATATGAAGACTCTAACCCCAATAAGGAATAGGTATTTACAATGAATTATGGAAATCTATTTTCTAAATTACAGATTGTTCGCATGGAACCACCTTTAGGGAGTGGATTGAGGTTAAAGAGAAAAAATAGAAAAAAGGTGAGATTGAGGATTTCCGACAACCTTGGTTGTTGTCCATCTTTCATTTTGTTTATGTTATATATTTAATTAGTTATTGTGTGTTCATTTAAGCTTCGGTTATCCTATTAAATATAGGGATGTTCATTTTCCATAATCATATGGAATGCTCTTATAACATAGGGATGTTCATTTTCCATAATCATATGGAATGCTCTTATAACATTTACAAAAGGTAACCTCTTATATTTGTTATCAAAAATAATTTATGATATATATAAAGGTGAATACAAAATAAAAATTAAAGCAAAATAAATTAAAAATAATAATAATAGACAAAAATAATTTTAAAAAATATATGGGAAGGCGTGTAATTCCCTTAATCACCCTTCCCCCTCTATTATCCCTACATTCCCTCCCTTCCACCCCACGTGTCACTTAGATGAGAAACATACATTGCATGCCCAATTAAATTAGTGGAGGGGGAGGGTGAGAGGAAATACACGTGTCACTTAAATGAGAAACATACATTGCATGCCAAATTAAATTAGTGGAGGGGGAGGGTGAGAGGAAATAAGGGTGACAATGGAGGGGAAATTTTGGGAATCATCCTCTCCCTAATAAATTGGTTTGTTTATTTATTTATTAATTTGTTTGTTTATTTTTATTTTTCTTATTTATTAAAAAAAAAATTATTGTTTTGTTTTGTTTAAATCATTATTTTGTTTTTTTTTTATTTTTTTTTATTTTTCTCTTTATATTTTTTTGGAGTTTAAAATATTTTTTTAACTTTTTTATAAATTTTTATTTAAAATATATTTTTAATTTTTTAATATATGTGTATATATGGTGATTTTTTTTATTATATTTATCTTAATTGTTTATGACTTTTTATAATTTAAAAATGTCAGAAACATTATTATTATTAAGATAATAATTTATATTTTACATTTTTTTTGTTTAAGAAAAATGGAATTAAGAAGGGTATATGTAAATGTCTTTCGATAATAAAAAAAAACTATGATTATGACCTCCAAAACTGTAATTGGGGCTTCTAAGACTATTGGCTAATAATAGACTAGCACTTTTGTTTAAGGTCTCGCAATTGAGCTCTCAAAAATTATGAAAAAGGTTAGATATTAGAGATTCAAATCATGGGAAAACGAAATGGACCAATCTTGAGATGTGAAGGATAAAAATCATAGCAATGTTGGAGAAAGTATTTCTTTTGTATTGCACTAAGTTTGAACACATGTAAGCAAATTAGCATCTAATTGCTTTGTTACAAGATATATGTGTGGTCTTGAGAATAGAGATTATTTATGCACTCATGAAACAAGAATAATATATTCCAAGATCACATATTGTTTGAAAGTGAGAAATTATAACCTACAAGAAGGTTTTACAAAACTATGTGCATCTATCATGGAAGACATCAATACATGCAAAGTTTGTTTATTCTTATTAAGGTTTTTATATATTAATATAAGTGTCATGATAATGTTTGTAACATATTTAATACCAACATTCTATCATTTATTTTATATGATTTTTCTATGCCACTTTCATGTAAGGTGGGGGGGATTTATTCTATAGGGAGAATATCATGGATGTCATCAGTGCCTTTTATATCGATAAGGTACAAGAAAAAGGAAAAGAAACAAAGATTATTGGAAGTTTAAACTAAAGAGGTAGATCCAAATAAAAAAGAAAGGAAACCTAGTAGTATAATATGGTTAGAAAGGTTACATTTGCACCTTTAGCAACCCCAAATTAAGATGATGTCAACATTGGTGTTACCACATGAACTAACACCCTTTGCAACCAGGGGCTATCTGGGGAAACAAGAACAGGAAGTGCACCATTGTCACCTCAATATACGTTCTCATTCATTTTATGCCAACTCCTAGAAGCCACGAGGGGTATCCCAAATAATGAAACTAAATCTCTTCAAGTGAAACAAAACCATCCAATCATATGATTTACTTTAATGAATCCACAAAATATATAACAAGACAATGCATTAGGATTCCAATTAGAAATTACAATGCTCTAAAGATATACAACTAGAAACAATTGTATGAATCACACTTACATCCACTTCAAAGAAAGGTTAGAAGCTAGTGGATGTGTGTGTTAGATGTGATATGTATGATAAACAACATTAAAATCTTCATATTAGAATTAAATTTTAACAAAATATTGGTAAACAAATATTTAATAAAATCCCAACATGTGTTAGAGGCAAGTTCTAAATATACATAAACATTAACTAAGCAATAAATTGTAAAATGGGTGGTGAATTCCCCTAGGGTTTCAGAAGTAAGCACTTGGAATTCACCAAATAAAACCTCTAAGAAAATTTAAGAAATTACAAGCACATTAGAGATTAATATTGCCTCTATATGTATAAGATGATATTGGTAAAAAATCTAAAAATGAAATAAAGGCTAGGAGTGAGAAAGAAAACACCTTGAAGCACAAAAACCTAGCATTAGGTTTTCCCCAAACCTGATTTTTAATGTTGCGATTCAATTTCCATATTTTAGATTCACCTTAAATCAACCCAAATAATGTTATACAACACCTTAAATCTCAACAAAATAGGGTCGAGTTTCCTTCTTATGGTTAAATATCAACAATTAAGCATAAAACCTAGGAATAATATGTCTAGGAAATGAAATAGTCCATTAAATTTAAACTAGATAATAAATGAAATCAAAATAAATGATTTTATTTGATTTTCACCATTACATTTCTTATTAAACTACCAAAAAAAATCAAAATTAATTTTAGGGTTTTTTGGTTGTTTGTTGGATATAGGACTAGTTCATTTTTTTAATCCAATTAGGGCTTATGGGGTCAAGAAGTATTCCCCTCTAAGAAATGGTCACTTCTATATTATGGACTAGAATAAGAGATTAGAACCATGGAGGAAGAATAATATCCAACCTAATCAAGATAATCTAAGAGGACCAAGGCCCTATAAAAAGGGATTCCTCAAATGAAAAAACCTTTACCAACAAGATAAATTATAACTTGAATAGAATACTTTAAAACCCTTTCCAAGAAACCAAGAGGAAAAAAAAANCCAACCTAATCAAGATAATCTAAGAGGACCAAGGCCCTATAAAAAGGGATTCCTCAAATGAAAAAACCTTTACCAACAAGATAAATTATAACTTGAATAGAATACTTTAAAACCCTTTCCAAGAAACCAAGAGGAAAAAAAAATCAATGTATTAAGTACTTACCCTAGGTAACAAGAGAGGAAGGAAGGAACAAACCCTAGAACATCTCCTCTCCAAGTAGTTAAGTAACTCCTCTAATGGATTGATCTTGAATTCTAGTAGAAGACTTGATTCACCATAACAAATCTTTAATGCACCAAGAAGATAACCAAGAAAGAGAAAGCAACACGATATGACACTAAAACCTCAAAAGGAATATTTTCTATTAATTGTAGTCACAAATGATCCAACAATTAACAATGAATTGGAATGAAAGGAGAGCCTCTATTTATAAAGGATGCTTATACATTCTTCTCATTCTTTCTTAATTATTTTCCCTAAATTTATCCTAGAAGACTAAGAAAGAATATTTAACATCTACACAAAGAAGGAGACTAATTCAATAAATAATCAAATGATCACATATGTACATAAAACCCTCATGAGAGAGGAAGATTCCACAAAGAATGGGGCTTATTTTCTCGCTTATCCCAACATTCCAAGGAAACAGTCATGTGGAGGCCTCAAAATATGGTGAAGTAACCTCCCAAGAAAGAAAATATCCAACGTTCCTCTCCTCCAAGTGGAACTACCTCATAAAAATGTGGAGAAGGACCTCAAAAGTGGAGACCTCCTCATAATGTGCTCAAGGAATGCTCAAAATTAGTCTCTAATGTATGACAAAACCCTCAAATCAAGCAAATATGCTCCATAAGGCAATGAAAGTGCATCTCCAAGTCTAATAATCATCGAAAACACCCACATGGTTATCATAAACCCATCATCTGTGGGTCATCCCTCAAATTATGTGAAAGACACCTCCAAAAGTGGTGAAAGAAGAAGGGCACTCTAGGATCTCCAATGTGGCATGTGTAGAGGATGTCCACATTGTGTGCAAAAGTAGCCCAAATATGCCTCAGAGAATGTGAACAATACCTTTGAATATGTGTAATACCTCAAGAACTATGAAACTTCCTCGGGAGACATGAAACCAAATGAACACATGCAAAATCATCTCTGATAATAGATGGTCAAAATGTGATGAATACATAAGAGAGGGATCCCTGCTTAGGAATACAGTAAGTGTGTTATACATAGGTGTGAAAAGATGTACAATGAGAAACTCGTTTACATCATATGCAAATGAGTAAGAGGGACTATGCATCTCCCTTAGATCATGTGTCCTAGTAGATCCATCCCAAGACAGTTGCATACCTAACCCAAATCATAAATGACCGACATGATGAGAATTACCAACATCAAGGGGTAGTTTATTGTAGCCATAAAAGAAAAATAATATCTTGAAAGAGGGACTAAAAGGATGGGCCATGACCGACCACATGGGGTCTGGAGATACCACATAATCCTCCTACCTATACATAGAATATCTAAGCATGGTCCAATACAATACATAAGTGAAAATACAACTACACTTTAATTGTCTCATCATGGTACAACATAGAAAATAATATACTCATATGATGGTCCACATCTCGTGAAAAAATATAGAGTACACTGAGGTGAATCTAAGGTGTAACAGTTGGATCCAACTCAAGGGCATGTGCTCATCTTGAGAGTGCATGGGAACTCTAGGATCTAGAAAACCTGTAGACCTAAAACATTCTTAACCAATGGATGTCAAAGGCATAGGAGGGTGAAGACACAAGTGCCTTTTCCCCTTCCCTAAAATATAAATAAATCCATGTGTAAATTAAATATATCAATGCACATGTTAGTAGCATCACATATTAGAGAAGAATTTGTACATGTAAGCAACATTTAACTTTTTTTTCTAAAACAAAAATAAAATGTAGAAATCAATAACATGAATGAAACACAAGTAATTATAATGCTCATGCTATAGATATTATTCATTATAACCTACTATAACATAAAAAAACATAACATTGTAAGTAAAATCATAAATACAATGCAACCATTTAATGAATTTATAAATATTGTTAAATTTACCTTTGTGCTTGGTCACAAACCAAAGTAATGAAACATCAAGGATCAAGTAAGCATATTTTGTAATCTCCTTTATCATTCCCTTGCCAAAATATGAATTAGGAATATGATAATGTGAGAGAAGAACAAATGTGTGCCAAGGTTCACCCATATTTTTGCAAGCTTCTTCAGTCCAAAGGTGGATGGGGTTGAGGAAATCATCTTCCTTGACATAAGAATAATACAAACCATCATTGTTACTCATCAAACCATCAAGCAAGAGATGCTCCAAGGGTGGCCCCAATAGAAACCTATAAGAATATTGATCCCCCTCCTTGTTATTCTCAATCGTATATATGGATGAAACATGAGAGATCCCATCAAACATGAAAAAAATATGTAAATCCATGACTCATGGTTAGATGCACCTATATGGTAGGCTGAAAATTCATGTGATAATCCCAATTTCAATCATGTTGATGTCTACCAAGAATCACTTCTTCGGAAACATGATCACTTGATGAATTTTACTGCATAGAAAGTCACAAGTTGAGGACCTCCATGGATTAAAAAAAAAATGGCATTTGGCTATGAAAACTCTCTTCGTGTACTTGTAAATCAACCTTATTGGTGGGATGACATGGTCTCTCATGCATCGTGAAGTTATATTTACACACAGTTATTATGTTTGGTAATCCATAAAACCAAGAATCTACAATCTCATCTTCAAAAGAATTATCATCTATGTCGTAAATGGGATCCCCATAAAAATAAAAATAAATTATATCCCATTTATGTCTTTTGATATGGACAAGAGCATCAATATTTTCAATCTATTCTTCATCGTTCTCTTCATCAAATAAGGGTTTCTCCATCAAATTTTCCATTTCCAAGTTACTAAAGGATGTATCATAAAAATCAAAATCTTCGAAAGGAGTATAGCATATCAAACCGTTTCTTTCATACAGTGGAGAACTGACAGATGCTTGGATGATCATGTCATCAAGGTTTTCTTCATATGTCTTCCCTTCAAAAGTCTCTTGATTTCAAATGGAAGCATGAATGGGTTCTTCATCATCATTTTATTTTTGAGAAGTTACAAAAAAATCTTCAATGAACTAATCGTCTTCAAGAAAAAAATAAGGCTCTTGAGAATTTTCTTCAACAAGGTCTTCTTTGTTAATCACATCACAAATTCCCTTGACATTTTCAACATGGGGCACATGTTTCTCATCCTTTTCCAATTATGAAATTTTGTGCAACAAAGGCTCATGGGAGAGAGGAGAAGGATAAACCTCTTCATCATCATAAAATTTTAGCAGAGAAGGTTCACAACATTTTGTTTCAACATAATCACCCAAGAAAAAGTATGCATTCCTTATTTCCTCTATTTCCACAAGAAGGTCACTTGAGGGGTTATCATCATATTCCATAATGAGGTAATTGATGTTTTCCCCTATTTTATCTTGTATATCAAGAAATATACAAGCATATTCAAATTCTTCATAAACATAGATCCAACGCCTTTGTGACTTTCTAATTAACTGTGGAAATGATTTTATCTCTTTACACTTGAAATTGTAATAGAAATCATATATATATCCCCCTAGTAAAGAGTATGAAATTTTTTTCATCAAGATATATTCATAGACAATGTTAGTATCTACCACATATTTCATAAAATATTCAAAGTGTTCTAAAGCCAACCAAGGATTTCCATCAAACTTTGGGAAATGGGTAAACACACCACTAAAGAGCATAAGTGGACATCTTGGCAAACATGGTAAATCAAGATGATAATATACATTATCAAAAAAATCTTTCTTATTAGAAGCCATACCTTAAACATAAAAATTGATTATTCATTAAGATCAGAGAATCGCATACCAATCATACAAACACCGAAGATGTGGAGTCGCCAATATACATTCAAATGCAAAACTTTATTTTTCAGAATTTCTCTATGAGAAATACCTCTTGCAATGTACCTCTTTGTTATATTTTAGTTGAGTGGAGTCACTGGTTGAGACAATCTAGGTTAGAATTCAAAACAATCTCATCAAGATATACATACAAGAATGAACCCTAAAACAAACTTGGAGATGGATCCTATGCAACAACACCAAAATGTTATGACAAATGTGGATGAATTCCTCTAGAAACACATTCACAAGGTCATTCCCCAACAATAGCGCAAAAAATCTTACCACCTAAAATATCACCCTTGCAGACCAAGGGATATCTTTGGAAATAAAAATTGAAATTGGCACCACTGCCACCTCAATACACTTTCCCCTGCACTTTAGTTCAACTCCTAGAATCCACGAGGGTATCCCAAATAATGAAACTAAACCTCTTTAAGTGAAACAAAACCATGCAATCATATGATTTACTTTAATGAATCAACAAAATATATAACAAGACAATGCATTATAATTCCAACTAGAAATTACAATGCTCTATATATCTTCAACTAGAAACAATTTCATGAAGCAGGTTTATATCCACTTCAAAGAAAGGTTAGGAGCTAGTGGATGTGTGTGTCATATCTACTATGTAAGATTTATAAAAAAATAATAAAAAATAAAAATCATCATATTAACATTAAATTCTAAGAAAAGCACATAATAACACATTCACTCCACTTGCAAAACCCTCCTCCCATTATTACCCTATGAAGATCCTCGAGCACTCCTAGTTCTCTTGCAGGTCGTCAGCCCTATGGCCTTCCTGCCCTCCACCTTCCTCCATCAAAGTTGTCGCAGTTCTCCCTATCAGCTCTAGTGTTTTAGAGGCAGTCCTCAGGTACCAATGGAATCTTCCCCCTCGCCTTATTCTCAGCATGGAGACGCCCCTTCTGGTGTTGTTGTGGTGGTGATTGTTGGCCTTCCTCCTTCAGCCTCGACTCCCTCTTCCAGGCCGCTCTCTCCCCTTCAAGGATGTGCTCCCCCTGGTGCTTCGTCGGTGATGAATTCAGGACTTCTCCCTCCGGTTCCAGCCCCCTCCTTCAAAGAGGTGGCTTCATGCCAGGGAAATCCCTCTGGTCTGCATGAAACGACCCCTGAGGTTACCTCTCATCAGGTTCGCCCGTCCGGGTTGCATGCAGCAGTTCCTAAAGCTCTGGCATTCTCCATTCAAATGTCGTAGGAATCCCTAACTCATTCTCGTCATTATAGAAAGCACGCTTTGGTTTGCAGGTCTAACGGATGCTATCCCAATATTCTGGATCTCCTCTCCTGGATCTCTTCTGAATGGTACCCTCTTTTATATGGAGAATTCATTGCATGCAACCCGGGGTTTTTTGTGGTATTTTTTGAATCTACAAGCGATAGAGACAAGGTTTTTAACTCTGGGTTGTGGTTCTGGGGCAGATCAGGCCTGTCCATGCAACTATGGACCCCTGCCTTCGACCCTTCCATAGACTATATCTCTTCAGCTCCAATCTGGTTGATACTTTCGTACTTGCCCCTGCATTTATAGGGGGATGAGTCTCTTCAATCTATTGGCAATGGCCTTAGCAAGTTCCTCTGTAGAAGCCCAGATTTCAAGCCAGCCCTCTCCACCTTCGCTCGAATCTGTGTAGAAATGGATTTCACCAAAGGTTTCCCAGCTGAAATAATTCTTCAAGGCAAGGACTACTCAAGGAACCAAAAACTCGACTATGAGAATCTCATTTGCAGGTGTAGGAATTGCTTCGAAATGGGGCACATAGCCCGCAAATGTGAAAAACTACCAAGGAAAAAAGGGTCATCCAAGAGCCAAAGACCCACCTATTGGATGGGGGCTCCAATGGAGTCGCACTCTGAAAGTAAGGCCCATGGAACGAAAGAAGAAGCTGAAGCTGAAGCCGAAATCAAAGCCCCCGCTAAAGGGAAAGCTCAGGTAGAAGCCACTCCCAAGTCGCCAACCCAGCCAGAACCTCGGATCTCATGGTGGACAGACCTAGCTGATGAGGAAGACCCTCTAGGCCTGACGGAAATTCAATATCAGGACCAAAGCACTGAATGGCGGACGGTGTCGAAAAAGAAAAAAAACTTCCAAGCTAGAAATGATGTAATGACGCGAAGTCGTTCTGGCTCGCTAAAATAGTTTTGGTTCCCATACTTTTTCCTGTGTTAGGATCTTCAGGCATTTGTTTTCCTTTTTACAAGAAAATATTTATCAATGCATCGAACCCAGTGGCATGTCCATTGTTTTTAATACAAAAATCACCTAACTGTTACTGTCAAAAAAAAAAAAAAACATTAAATTCTAAGAAAAACTTAGTAAATATATATTCAATAACATAAACATCAACTAAGAAATAACTTGTATAATGGGTGGTGAATCCCCCTAGGGTTTCACAAGTAAGCACTTGGAATTCACCAAATAAAACCTCTAAGCAAATGAAAAGCAATTACAAGCAGATTAGAGATTAATATCACCTCTAGATATATCAGACAAGCTTGGTAAACAATCTAAAAATGAAACAAATGCTAGGAATGAGAAAGAAAACACATTGAAGCACCAAAACCAAGCTTTAGGGTTTCACCAAACATGATTTTTAATGTTGCAATTTAATTTCTAGATTTGAGAATAACCTTAAATAAACCCAAAGAATGTTAGATAACACCTTAAAGCTATATAAAATATGGGTGATTTTCCTTCTTAGGGTTAAATATCAACAATTAAGCATAAATCCTGGGAATAATATGTCTAGGAAATGAAATAGTTTGTTAACTTTAAACTAGACAATAAATGAAAACTAAATAAATGGTTTTCTTAAATTATTTCCATCATTATATTTCTTATTAACAACAAAAAATAAAATAAAATAAGTTTTGATTTTTAGGGGTTTTTTCGTGGTTGTTAGATATAGGACTAATGCCTTTTTTTTAATCCAATTAGGGCTTATAGGGTCAAGAAGTATGCCCCACTAATAATTGGTCACTTTTATCTTATGGAATAGGGTAAGATATTAGAATTATGGAGGAAGAATAATCTCCAACCTAATCAGGATAAGCTAAGAGGACCAAGGCCCTACAAGAAGGGATTCCTCAAAGGAAAAACCTTCACCAACAAGATCAATTTTAATTTTAATAGAATGCTTAAAAACCTTGGCCAATGAATCAATAGGGAAAAAAAAGGAATGGATTAAGTACTTACCCAAGTTAACGAGAAAAGAAGGAAGGAACAAACCCTAGAATGTCTCCTCTCCAAGTAGTTAAGTAACTCCTCAAAAGGATTGATCTTGAAAGCTAGTATAAGACTTGATTCACCATAACAAATCTTCAATGCACCATGAAGATAACCAAGAAAGAGAAATCTCTAAGAATTGAAACCAAAACCTCAAAAGGAATATTTTCTATTAATTGTAGTCACCAACGATCCAACAATTCACAATGATTTGGAATGAGAGGAGAGCCTCTACTTGTAGGGGAGGATTCTACATCCTTCTCATTCTTTATTAAAAAATTTCCTAGGAGACTAAGAAAGAAGACTTGTCATCCACACAAAGAAGGAGACTAAGTCAATACATAATCAAATGATTCCATATGTACATAAAACCCTCATGAGAGAGGAACATCCCACAAAGAATGGGGTTGATTTTCTCTCCTAGCCCAATGTTTCAAGGAAAGAGTCATGTGGAGGCATGAAAATATGGTGAATTAACTTCCCAAGAAAGAAAAATCCAACATTCCTCTCCTCCAAGTGGAATGACCTCATGAAAATGTGGAGAAAGACCTCAAAAGTGGACAACCTCCTCATAATGTGCTCAAGGAATGCTCAAAAAGAGTCTGCAAGGTATGAACAAGCCCTCAATCAATCAAATATGCTCCACAAGGCAAGGAAAGTGGATCTCCAATTCAAATCATCATAGAAAATACCCACACGGTTGTCATAAACCCTACATGTGTGAGTCAACCCTCAAACTATGTGAAATACACCTCCAAAAGTGGTGAAAGAAGAAGGGCGCTCTAGGATTTCCAATGTGGCATGTGTAAAGGATGTCCATGTGTGCAAAAGTAGCTCAAATGTGCCTCAGAGAATGCAACCAATGCCTTGGAATATGTGTACTTCCTCGAGAACTATGACACTACCTCATGAGATGTGAAACTAAGTGAACACATGAAAAATCATCTTTGATAATATATTTCCAAAGGTTGATGAATACATAAGAGAGGGATCCATGCTTAGGGATACACTAAGTGTGTTATACATAGGTGTGACAACCTTTACAAAGAACAACACTTTTACATCATATACAAAGCGGAAAGAGGTACTCTATATATCCCCTAGATAATGTGTCCTAGTAGATCCATCCCAAGAGGGTTTCATACTTCACCCATATCATAAATTACCAACATGATGAGAGTTACCAACATCAAGGGGAATTCGATTGTAGCCATAAAAGAAAAGGCCTATCTTGAAATAGGGACTAAAAGGATGGGCCATGACCGACCACATGGACTCTAGAGATACCACATAAGACCCCTACCAATACATAGAACATCTAAGCATGGTCCAATACAATACACAAGTGCAAATACAACCACAGTTTTGGCCCATTGTGGTACAACAAGGTACATAATCTGCTCATATGATGGTCCACATATTGTGAAAAAATATAGTGTATACTGAGGTGAACCTGAGGTGTATTAGGTTTCAATGATGTTGCCACTCCATCTTATAAGAAGAAGAAACAAGAGAAGCGCAAAAGAAACATGCATGAGTAATATTTCATTCTTAACGATGATAAAGATATTATTGATTTAGATGAAACTCATTTAATTCATAAAAGGATAAGAGATCTGATTTTGTTGATATTCATGAAGAACCCATAGTTAGATTTGAATATAGGAACGAAAATTATGTGGGTAGTTGGAAAATCAGAATGTTAGGTGTTGATCTAGAGGATGGTGTTATCAAAACAACACAAGGTACCATTCGAGATCAATTAAGAAGGAACAACTTGGTTGAAAATGGCCATACACTTCAATGGAATGTAAAGTAACTTTATAGATCCACATAAATCCAATTGAAATATCAAATTATAAAGGCACACCACTTGCATATTCACAACTTGGAAACATTGATGAGGTAAAATCCATATGAACATGTGGTTGATTACTTCGTTCTTGTTGACCCAATGGAGGTTCCTTATTGGGATGCATTTGATCGATTAAATTTTTTTGAATATAAGTAAAGTCTAGAAGAGAATGGATGCAAGAGTATCCCAATAACCCTTTAATATGGTTTAACAAATATGGAAGAAAAATTATTGGCATAGGATCATACTATACATAGTGAGTATAGGATGTCTATGACATCATTCAAAGGGTTAAGTTTATCTATAATGAATTTAAAGAAATAAGAGACAAGAATATATCAAAGGTTGAAGTAAATTTTTAGAATCAATTTTGTATGGAAATATGCTCCCCAATTGATGAGGAAAGTGTGAAACAAAAAGTCAAGCAAAAAGTGATGCATCACAGCCGTGAAAAAATATTTTTTGTTGGAGTTTAAAATTGGACAAACATGGGATTTGATTGATGAGATATTTAGCTTGTGGGAAAATATTTCTACAAAAAATTAGAAGGTCGGTGTAAGTTTTAAACCTTTGAAGTGAAATAATGCATACAGATTCTTAGGGAAAATAGAAATAACAACAATGTCATACACACAATACACAAATATTTAACCTGGAAATCCTTGATCGAGAAAACCAACAAACCTTAGAGTCGCACCTCTCTATTCTTCATTGTATTAACTTGACTATACATAACACAATATTTTAAGTATTATGAAGCTTCCAAAACCCTAATATGTTAACCCAAATTATATC
Source organism: Picea sitchensis (assembly GCA_010110895.2). Classification (NCBI taxonomy): domain Eukaryota; kingdom Viridiplantae; phylum Streptophyta; class Pinopsida; order Pinales; family Pinaceae; genus Picea; species Picea sitchensis. The sequence goes on from SNQJ01S0013899.1 coordinate 149,992, forward strand.
ACAATCCTAATCCCTTAAACATTATTATATTATAATGGGTTGAAAAACCATTGGACAGAAAATACAAAACATACCAAAAAGTAGACCAAAAATAACCCAAAAATTTTGGTTGAGGGCTCCTCCCCCAATCCCCCAAGAAGGGGGCACTTGTTCAACCCCCCCAGCATTCTCGGTGCATACAAATAGCGCATGGAGATAACCATGCAAAAAATATAACACATTCTTAACATTCTCCCACTTGTTTTCATTACAAACATTGAGGTGCCCAAGTTTTTAAGATCAACAATTCAGGGGAAAAAATCACATTGCTTCTTTACACCAAGAGAGATTCTCAATACTAATAGAATTTGTTAATGAATCTACAACATTCTTCAAAGTGTCAACCTTCACCGACAACACCTTCTTGTCTTCAACCATGTCTCTCATAAATTGGTATTGAACATCAATATGCTTCATTTTAGAATGATAAGCAATGTTCTAACTTCTTTGCCAGAAAGATTGCACTCTAACTATCAAAATCTAACCTTATAGTTTGATGTACAAACTCAATACTTAAACACAATCTATGTAACCATATAGTTTGTGTACTTGCAAGGGTGGCTACCATGTATTCAACTTCTATGGTTGACAGTGCAACTACAGTCTGTCTCTTTCTCATCCAATTGATTGCTCCTCCAAATAGGTTAAACACATAACCACTTGTAGTTTTTATGTGATCCAGATCTCTAACCCAATCTGCATTGGAAAATCCATGTACATATAACACTTCATCTAGTCCAAGGTCTTCCTTGGTAGAAAATTGCATAATATGTAGTGTGACACAAATACCTGAAAACCCTCTTTACAGTTGTCCAATTCTCCTTCCCTGGTTTTGACATATACTTGCTCAAAAATCCCAATACATAAGTATCAAGCTTTTGATACAACATTCTTGGATATTTTTTTAATCCATATAGAGATGTTTTCATCTTACAAACCAACTTTTCTTATCCCTTCACTACAAAACCTTATAGTTGTTTCATGTAGATTTATTCTGCAATATCCCCATGTAGGAATGCAGTCTTTACATCTATCTTCTCTACTTCAATATCAAAAGTAGTAGTAATAGAAAAAATAAATCTACTAGAAGTTAATTTAGCAATAGGAGAAAAAATTTCACCAAAAGCAATTCCCTCCACATGGTAATATCCCTTTGCTATTATGCAAGTGTTGTAATTCTCCACTTTACCTTCTACATTCAACTTCTTCTTAAAAACCCATTTGCTATCAATGGGTTTCCTTCCAAGTAGAAACTCAACTAGATCCCAAGCCTCATTCTTATCCAAGGAAACCATTTCTTCAACCATGGTCTTCTTCAAGATTTTACTATCCTCTTAATCCATTGCCTCCCTAAAAATTATGGGTCACAATCAAGTAAAACTAGAATGAAAATCAAGTGCAGTATACCTTTTCAGTCGCCTTCTTTCCCAAACCAATCTCCTCAAAACTAGAGTATGAGGTTCTTATTCTTCTTATTCATCTTCTTTTGTTGAGTAAGATTCTTCATCCTCCAACTCAAACTCTATTATCTCTGGTTCTTTTTCCCTTGGTAGGACTTCCTATTTGGGAACATCTTTAACCTCTTTAAAAACAACATCCTGACCATGAACAATATTCTTAGTTATTGGGTTCCAAATTTTGTCACCTTTGATACCATTTTTATAACAAATAAAGATACAGTTTTCAACTTTATTATCCAACTTACTTGTATTTTCTTTTGGAACATGTACATAAGCATCACAACAAAAAACTATAAGACGTTTAAGAGAGGGTTTTTTAGCAGTCCATGCCTCATGTAGATTTTTTTCAACCAATGCTAACAATGGCGATTGATTTACCAAGTAACATGTAGAATCCATTGCCTCTACCCAGAATTGTTGTCCTAACCTAGCACGATTGAGTGTGATCCTTTCCATTAACATCCTATTCATTATTTCTGCAACTCCATTCTATTGAGGTGTGTATGGAGTAGTCTTTTTCCTTTTTATTTCACACTTCTTACATAATTCCTCGAATTCATTTCCATAGAACTCTTCACCATTATTTGTCCTCAACACCTTCATTTTATTCTTCGCCTAATTATCTACAAGAACATGTAGCTAGATTATAACATTCTATCTAATTATCTACAAGAGTGGGTAACTATATTATAACCTTCATTTTCTTCTCTGTCATATTTTGTACAAAAATAGGTAACTATGTTTTTAATGCTTCTCTCTAGAAAGTTGGTAAACTTCATGTGATTTTGGTTCTTAGGAATCCAACAAAAAATTTATTAGCTTACTTCCTTTATTGTGAGAAGATTACCCTAAAAAGGGGATCTACACCCATTTAAAATTGAAAGAGAGATATCACATATATCTTAACCATGTCCTTACAAATTTTTGGTACACCATGTGGGAAATAGTCAAATTCATAGAGAATTTTAGGACCAAGAAATATTGTTGACAACCATATTGTTTAATGGATTTCCAAAGGCTCTAAACACCCTATATTTCAAAATATCAAATCACCTATTTAGGTAAGCAATGAAATATTTTTGGAATAATACCTAAAACCATGTGGATTCTTACATTT
>SNQJ01S0013900.1:17665-42627 GCA_010110895.2 Picea sitchensis
TCATCATCAAATGCACATAACAAAATAGTGCACAATCAAATTTGCAATTTCATCTAAGTATGTGGACGAAGTAACTTGTGATGTTGTGTCATTAAGAGAATGTGGAATGATCTTAGGTAGTCCATACTTGTTTTATCGTAAGACAATCTTCTACAGAACAAAGAATCAATATCAGTTCACTAAAGCAGGTCATGATTATGTGGTTCATGCTCATCGTGTTAAAGAAAATAAAACACTTCAAACAGGGGAACAGTTAACGAATGTAGTTGTTTCAAATGAAGTAATTGATCTTAAGCAAGAACAAGATATGGTTGTTGAATGGAAAATCAATCATAGGTTGCTTCAAGATAAGCCCATGTCGTGCAGATCTCTAAAGTATATCAGTACATTTGCAGTCGTCTTTTTGATGCTGTCATTAGCAATGTTTTCTACATGGATGATAGTAGCTTCAGTAAGATGTAACAGGGTTACAATGGCTAACAATATATTGTCAGTTGTCATGATTGTGTTACAGTTGATCTTGATGAGGCAGGTGCACAGGACAGAGTTCAGAGGCAGAGAGCAAGCCGGGTGGCCTATCCCGAGCTTGTTGACTGATCAGTAACCTTTTGGGGACCAAAAGGTCTTATTGTGGGGAGGTATGATCCGAAATCGGATTCAGAAGCCTATCAGGGCTTGAAAAATGCTCAAAAATGAAAGTGCTTAGAACCCGACGAAACCAACACCATTGCTTCCGGCTCGTCTTCCTGATTCCGGTGGTATATTTACTTTGTCAAACGGAGTCCATATGGAGAATATATCGCATTCTGTTCGCCAAGCCAAACAGGCAAAATTTTGGATGTTGACTGTACCTGTCCGTACAATCCGTACAGGACACGTGGTAGCTCCGTACAGGACACGTGGCAGGTCCGTACAGGACACGTGGTAGGTCCATACGATGACACATGGCAGGTTCGTACAAGACACGTGGCAGCCTCCGGCAGTGACACGTGTCAGGCTGATTTGGCATTTTTGGCACGCAGTTGGACCAATCCTAAAGTGACACGTGTCACCACTGGAAGGGTGACACGTGGCACGGATGATGTCAGCGGATGACGTGGCTCGAGTGACGTGGCATTGCTGACGTGGCGTACGGAAGCAACGTGTTATTTTTTGGTTGGTTGATTTCGTCGAATCGGATGTCGACACGTGGCAGTTTGTTGGAAAGTGATTGGGTGCCACGTGGCCCAATCACGGGCTGCCACGTGGCACCCCGTTTTTAGCCAATGAGGGCCTTGTCAAAAAAAAATTGGAGCCTGGGGGATTCGAACCCCGGACCTCCCCCACCGACAGAGCTTTAACAAGGTTTCGTTGACCACTACGCCACGCATTAGGACTTGTTGTGTATGCGAGAGTTAATACATTTAAGTTGATGTGTTATTATATACGGCGGGGACCATGGGCGCGGAGGTTTGAAACCATGTGCACGGGAGTTTGAAACGAGCGCGTTTCATTATGGTTACAACGGATGTTTGTGCCACGGTCATATCCATTTGCCATATGATCAAGTGCTGGAGCGCGCAAGGGCTAGTAGGCCAGCGCTAGCCCAAAGGGATAGCGCTTGGCCATATGTAAGCTCATGTGACCAGTTTAAGGGGCACACGCCAATGTTCGGGGGGCTTAGCCCAAAATGTAACTATTATATGGTTACAAAGTGGGTTTTTATAACCACTTTTGGATTTAATTAATGTATAACCCCTTTTTAATGTAATTAACTCATTTTTGGGAGTTATTGGGCATTTTTAGAGCCTAAATTCGTGGAGGAAGTTGGAGATGGATAACCAACTTCCCCACTATTTAACCAAGGCCATTTTGAGGCCATGGGGACAGCTTTTGGAGAGCAATTTAGAGCAGAGATGCTGAGGCAAGCCAAGTCAAAGCCAGTTTGAGGCAGGGAGACCATTGAGGAGGAGATGTTGTTGGACGATTTCTGAGAGCTCCGGACATCCGTTTCGCGTGCCGTCTTTTGTGCAAGATTCTAGAGATCTGGGCGAACATGACCAGATCAGTCTGGAAGCCATTCGACATTGTAATGATGTACCATTGAGCTTTCGAAAATAAATAAAGAAGCCTCCCCCATAGAGAAAAGGCCCGGAGACGTAGGCAAAGTTGTGCCGAACTCCGTTATCAACCTGCGTATTATGGTTTGTTGTTTCTCATTGTTTTTCAGATCTACAAATATGTTAATGGTTGTATAATTCATTTTCTTTTCTTGTTCTTTCGTTAAGTTTCCCAATGGTCAATTAATTAATGCAAATAAAAACTCAACCATAAGTCATTCGAAAAATCCTGACGGATCATAAATGTTACATCTAAACATTACCCTCCTTTTGAGTTGTATTGTTATTGTTGGATTTGGAAGTCTTAGAGTTCTCTTGATGACAAAAATCTCAGTCTTTAATTAAATATTTGGGAAAAAGACATGCAAAACCGCTACCATAGAGGTTAAAATAGAGCACATTTTGAAAATGAATTGAACTTCCATAGAAGAGTTGGATCTTTGAGGGAGTTGTCTTTAAATTCCCTCTTCTACACACACATGAGAAATGGGTTGTGTTATCCCCAACTACTAGGGATAACTAAAGAGATGATGTCTCGAGGCCCTCACGCTGCAGACATGGAGTACTGAGAGATAGGTTGACCAACAGTGTCCACTTGTATAGACAGAGACCCACCTCACCACCACAACTCTAGGTTCATCATGTCGGTATCCACCACATCAACAGGCCTCTGGAAGACATTGGGTCTTGATCCATGAGGTACAAGCCAGGTATTATGGTGAGTGTCATTTAAATATTTGAGGCATTTGAGTTTGTTGTATCTATTACTACTTTTGATTATGTAACATTTGCTTGGACATTATGCTCTTTGCCCTAATTCACTTTGGTGGTTGACATTGCACCCTATTAAGTGGGTCACCCTTGGGGATAGGTTTTCTACTGGGAGGTCCCCTTGATGAGTCATCGTGCCATTCTTGACCATACTTGTCACTTTCCACACTTAATCCCCTCATCTCCTTACCTTTTAGGATTTTCAGGTATATTGACCAAAGAAGGGGTTGTCCCTCATTTCATGGGAAGAAGGGGCTGAAGGCCCAGAGGCTTGCAGCTGGAAAAAGATAAAATTCAACCATTAACATTCTAGATGCTCACCTAGGGATCCCGAGGACAATGAAATGTCTCTTATAAGAAACTAATGGAACCCGTGAAAAATAACTAATAACTAAATGCCAACAAAGGTGGATCATGTGTGGGCACTATTTTTAATGCTTAGGTAGAAGCCCCACACATGTTGTCAAATTGGGGAAGCATGATGTGACCAGGGTGGAGTCAAGGTGGGCACAATTTTTCATGCTTAGGTAGAAGCCCCACCTTGGTTTCAACCTGGAAACATCTTAAAAGAATAAAATACATAAATGGGCTTGGAAAAAGGTTGCATTGAAAACAAAAGTGCAACACACCCTCTTCAAAGGCACCCATAAATGAGACACTAAAACCCCGTGTATGTCATGAACCCCATGCCCAAAAGTCTTCCTCCCATCCATGACACCTCATCCACATGACTTATAAAGAGTTCCCCTCCGAAAACACCCCTCAACTTGAGGTAAAATTCACCCATAAGGTCATTTTGTCAACCCAATAAGTCGTTTTGTCAACCCTCCCATACCTAAACTTGGAAAATTGCATAGGGTCTTTAAGCATTGGTTTATTTTGATAAGGTGGTTTGGATGTACATGATTAGATGGCTCTTTTATTGATTTGATTTACTTATCCTGATGCATTTGAATTGAGATCCTTGGAGGGCATATCCATTTGTCTTTGCGGGACCTAGCTGGTGGACAGTTTTGGAAGAACAAGCCGAGCTTGGGCTTCCATGGGGCTTGAAGCCCACAGGTTGGATTCCAAGGTCCCACACTCCGAATGATGATGGCATGCCTTTGGAGGCCTAGAGGACACCTTGGAGGATCTTTCCCACGCCCTACATGCCAAACAACTTGCTTGAAAGGGGAAAATGCCACCTTTTGGGTGCTTGATGTCACCTAGGGATAGGGTTTGGTGGTGATGATGGACACTTGGCACATTTTGAAGAAGAGGCCCATGGATCGTGGAAGAAAGGTTTTGGTTGAAGAAGGATTTGGCCATTGGAGGCCTAGCGTTCCCTTCTCCAACCAAAAGTTGCCCAAAAGAAGGGCGACGTCATGTTTCTAGGGTTTGTTTTAAGTACAAAGTATGAATTAAATAATATTATTTTTGTAAAGGGGGAAAGATAAGGGTTGTTGACCCCTTATCTTGTGTGTTTACCCTATGTTTTCTAGACAAACTATGTTTAGAGGATTTGTATAAATAGAGATCATCTCTATTTCACTTTTCATATAGCTCTCCCATGGTGAGAAGACTAATGACTGGAATTTTCGCTAGAATTGAGCATTTTTGGTATCTCTCTCCCTTGCAAATGAGTTTTGGTGTTATCTCTTGGTGAGTGGATGAGGCTAAGTGGTGCGCACCTCTTGGAAGTTCTTGTTCTTGCTTGTTGATTGTTTTATCTGGGTGAAACTAGGGTTTAATCTTGCAATCTTCTTGTTTGGTAAGGAAAATATGCATTCTTCTTGCTTATTTCATGATATTGTTGGATTAAAAAAAACCCTATGAGGAGTATAGTCGCATACACCCTCCATCAAGTTCTTGTCATTTACTAGTTTACAAGTCTTTTATTACAAAGTATCTTGGAGGAGTACAAGGTTGTACACCCTCCTTGAATCTACTTTGAAGTTGGTTCACATACCCTAGGGAGTAAGAGTATTTACACCCCTAGGGTCTTTGTTGATCTAACTTATGTTTTAAGGACTCCATTGACCCAAATTTTAAAGGCACTAATCTAATTTTTTGCATTGGAGATATAAAATGTTTGCATTGGTAAACATGTTTTGATGAGATATTGAAATTGTTTAAGATGGAACTTTTCTACATGTTAAAATCTTGTCAAGGCCACTAAGGCATCTTGATTGGCTTGGTATTCTTAGAGATATAACTCATTAAAAGCTACAACCATTAGGGCTGCAAAAAAACATCTTTGCTTGACTTTAACTTGCAATTTGACCGTGGAAATTTGCTAGTAACCCATTATTTTCATTGTGCTACTAATTGGTGAACTTTTGGTTGGATTACTTGATTATTTTCGTGGTTAAAAGATGTTTATGTAGAAAATCACTGCTACAGCCACTTGGCTGTCATAAATATACTTTAAAAAATTATCATCACAACCATCTAATACCACTAAAGTTGTGCTAAAGTGTTGAGAACTTATCTACATGTTTTATGCTTCATAACTCAACTAATATTTGATGCTTTAAGTGGTTAAATCTGCAGTAGTTACTTGATTTCATTACTGATATATATATCTTTTTTTACTACTGTAATTAGGGACAACAACCTTAACTTGTTTGTCCACTTGACATATATATCGTACAATTGGTTTTTCTTGTGTCTTGGGCAAGTACCATCATCATCCGCAGGTTCTTGAACTTCTTGGCAACCATTGAATACTACCAAGACACGTTTCCAACTCTCCTTCCATATATAAACTTGACCTATAGGAGCATTCATCTCATCATCTCACTCTCTGTGTCATTTCCCCCTAGGGTCACCCAGGATTCTGCCTTGAGGTGATCACTTCACCTCTAAAGTGACTAGAATACCTATCTGAGGTGACAGTGGGTAGGTGTTCTCTTAGTTGTCACTATATTGTTGTTTGGGTCAGGCTTTTCCCAACCTACAACTTGTGTGATAACATGTTTCATTGAGTGCAAACCTCTCTTATTGCATACAAAAAGTCAATAAAAAGCCTAAACTAACGTTCCAATATGTGCCCGAAAATATGCTAGCAGCCTAGGAAATTCTACCAAGAGAGGATATTTATGTTGAGAGGCAAAGCATAAGTGAATTTTTTTAAACAATGTTGTACATAAGCATGACCTCATGTAATCATCCATACTCCATTCCAAAAAATGCCTTGTGTTGCTTCTTCTTTATGAAGAGCTACACAAATGTATCCTTTTCCAAGGACTCACAAGGAATCCACTTTCCAACCTATGGTTTCCCAATGGTCAACATGGCACTTGTAAATGTACCCTTCTCCATTGACACCTAGGGAGAACAACTCTTTAATCCACACCCTCCTTTTTTTTATTTCAAAATTCAAAATGGATGGCCTGAAGTGTCCAAAAATTATGATTAGAATTTCTAAAATCCATAATCCACTCAAGGGATAAAAGAACAAAAGAAGAAACGACACTGCATTTTACAACCCAATAACATTGAACTACTGTGTTGCAGGTTTATTAAAGGAGAAAAATACAGCTAGGTCAACTGATTTTGAGACGTATCCCTTTTGAACTTATAGTTATAGCTATTAAAAGAAACGCACAAGCTAGTATGTGTTGGAGAGGTGGCTTCATGATTTGAACCAAGGACAACGTTCCATAATCGATACATGCCACTAGTGAATCAATTATTGAATTACAATGTTGTATGAATATTAAATGGAAATCCACACATTATTTCAAAAGTGAAGCAAGAATCAAAACCAAGCACAATATAGGGAATAAACAAAGCAAACAAAAACACAATGTATACAATGTTTACCCTGGAAACTCAAATGGGAAAACCAACTTCGAATGGGGCTTAGTCTATTTATTTTGGTAATCTTTGGTACAAATATTTCATGGCTCTCTATGCCTCTTTCTCCCTTCGGCAAAAAAAGACCCATTGAGAATGAGAGTGAAAGAGGAAATAGGGAGAGTTGGGGGGGGTAAGGGAAGGCCAACATCCACGACCCTTCATTTCCCCTTTTTCAGCCTTCTTCCATATTCTATTTTCTTCTTCTTTTTTTCATTAATTTTTCTTTTCCTTATCATTCTCATTTTTGTCTTATTAAACTTTACATAGTTTTCCTAACCTTCGTTAATTGTCGAATTTCTTTGTAGGTATTGAGTCTTAGACCCATTCATTGGTTCATATCCATTTTGAATCATTATCAAATGATGATCTCCATCCAGCATACACCCAATGTTGCAATGCATCATTCTTAATACTTTCTTTAGGGTTTTTCAAGTGTTATCCAACTTTAACATTAATATTCTTGAGTTATTTGCCTAGCAGCCTCCACATTTTGAAAACCCAGATGGAATGTTCCAAAAAATTCTAACACCTTAACTTGTCGACCATGTCTACATATTTGGTTGAGAAACTGCAATCACCCATCTATATTTTGCAGTCCCTCTTTGTCACACATTATAAAGAGTTACAACTAAACATATGTGCTCCATGTAGAATTATGCATTGTCAATCAAAATCTTTGAAAATGAGTTTTGAAAGGGGTCGGAACAAAACCTAGATGGAATGTTCCAAAAAATTCTAACACCTTAACTTGTCGACCATGTCTACATATTTGGTTGAGAAACTGCAATCACCCATCTATATTTTGCAGTCCCTCTTTGTCACACATTATAAAGAGTTACAAGTAAACATATGTGCTCCATGTAGAATTATGCATTGTCAATCAAAATCTTTGAAAATGAGTTTTGAAAGGGGTCGAAACACACACACACACACACACACACACACACACACATAATTTTCCAGTTTGTGTTACAATGGTGGAATGGCCAACATTTATACAAGCAAACATTAAAGAGCCGTAACTCTTCATCAATTGACACTTAACACATGATTTGATTATCTATTTCATGTCTATTTCCAACTAATTATTAACCTATTTTTGGTATATTACAAGTCACCCCGTCCTAAAATGCTTCTTCCTCAAAGCATTGGTAAAGATGAGTTCTTTGATTTAAATTCTTTATTCTCCCAAGTAGCTTCATATTTTGAAAGATTCCTCCACTTGATAAGGTACTCATTGACATTTCTTGAACAAATGACTTTGGTTTTATGATTTCTAAGATAACTTCGGGTTCAAGTAATAGATTCCCTTCTTCAGCTAGAAGGGGTAATTTTGTGTGTATATGAGTTGTTGGGTCCAACCTTTTCATCAAACAAGAAACATGGAAAACATCATGTAACTTCCCATTGTTTGGTATATCTAAAGCATAGGCTACTTGCCTACTCTCCTTTGGATTTGGTAAGGCCCATAAAACTTGGGTGCAAGTTTATGTTTTTAGTTATTTTTGAGCAAGTTTTGTTTGTATAGTTGGAGTCAGATGAACATCTAATCTACTACTTCAAATTCATGATCAATTCTCTTCAAATCAACTTGTTGCTTGATTCGATTCCTTGACTGCTCAATATGAGACTTGAGGATACAAAGGATTTCATCAAAAGTAGCTAGGTAGTTTTTCACAGTAGGTGGTTTGAATTTGGCGACAACATACTCTTTTACTAATGGTGGTGGATATCCATATAAAGCTTCAAAAGAGGTCATTTTGGTTGTGATAAGTAGTGTTGTACCACCATTTTTCAAGGTGTATCCAATTGTACCACTCCGACTGATGATCATTCAAATTCCTCAAGTATCCTTTAAGGCATTTATTTGCCACTTCAGTTTGTCCATATGTCTGGGGATGGTATGAAGTGCTCATGGTTAGTGAGATCCCCACTTAGTGGCTTCATGGATACATTATGGTTATTCAAAGGTGCATATAGTTTATTTTTATTTGGTCGTAGACTAAAGGCTTGTGGGACTAAATGTAAGTAGTGCAACATCTATTCTACACTTCAATACATTGTGTGAAAATGCTCAAACATCTTGATTCTTACTACATCTCAAATTTTGGGATCTTAAACACCCTTGACACACAAAATATCAAGTAGTGCAAAGTGAGATAATGTGCAAGAGTATTGTTTTGTTAGCAAAGGTAAGTGGAAATGAAGCTAAAAAACTTCCTTTGGTCAATAATGTCATAGAAATCCTAAGAGTAAAAAATTGTCCTATTATGTGAAAATAAGTTCCCTCCCAACCTACATGAATAGGCTAATAAGTTCCCTCCCAACCTACATGAAAATAAGTTCCCTCCCAACTTTCAAAGTGCTTCACAAGGAAAAAGCATACAAACAAAAATAAAGTGTTATTGCAACTACTCACTAGGTTACTAATATATTGTTAAAATTCAAAAGCAACAATACATGAAAGAAAGAAGAAATGCCATGAAGGTTTTCAACATTGAATTATCTCATTTCCTTTACAACATCACAAATATATAAATATTGAACTTTCAATAATAATTAAGTTTCAAACTTCTACCATTGTCATGAGCTACACAATTAGGTTTTAACCACAAAATCCACAACTAATATTGATCGAAATGACAATAAGGCCAAACAAGAAAATAGTAAACAAACAACTTGTAATAACATATATGTAAAATATAGTCAACATTTCCTATGGATACTAGATAGAAAGTCATCGAACTTGACATGACACCAAGGTATAAATTTGATTTACAATCGTACCCGTTAAATAATTTTTTGATGATGGTTTATTTTTAAAATTGCCCTTTGCATGACGTTTTATATTTATGTTTGTCTGTCATTTAAATTTTATGTATTATATGTGTTTTTGTTAATTTTTGTTGTGAATACAAGAGCAACTTTTGTTGTGAATAGGGAGATGCCCAAAGGGCACATCCAAACCATTAAAGCTCCAAAACCTATGAGCAACGCAAATTACTACTATCAACATTGTTAGGAACACAAATATACTTAGACAATCATGCTTCTATTATAACAATAATTCTCTAATACCTTTGTACAAGTACATGTCCAATGGTACAAAGGTAGCCTGGTCAGTGGTCACAATAATCAAGAATGGGACAAGGCAGCTAGATTTTAAATCATCAAGTAGTAGCACAGATGGTATACTATCTTCATCATCACTGTCTGATTTTTGTGTGGCAAACCTCCCAAAGTAGGCCATGTGTTTCTAGGAAGATTCCATTTAAAACCTTCAATATCAACAATTAGGATAAGAGCTCTTATCTTACCCTTTAATGATGGTTTTTTTCACCTTCAAGCTTCAATATCCTCTACTACCAACACTAAAGAAACTACATAAAAACTCTCAAAATAAAAAAGAAAATCCCTATTTCACCTAGACAAACAAGAAAGGTCACTTCTTCTATTGCACAACAAAAAGACCCTTCAATCTGAGTAATCTGTCCCCGTAGGTTGGTATTTTATATAGCATACCGATGGCCCATGGGCATGGGTGTACCACGAGAATCTCAACCTTTAGCTTTTAGGTTTCACTGTGCACAATGCTAGATTGCAATTTGCATGGCGTGACTCTCAACCCTGAGGCTTCAGTGTGTATAACACGGGATTGCAATTTGCATGATGTGAGTTGTGATGGAGATGGGATTTCTCTAGCATGCTTATGGACCCATTGTGGGCACATTTTGTGCATATCTCAGAGTCTCATCTTGAGGTCTCAGCACTATGGGCGTAGTCTGTGCTTATCTCGAGAGTGAGTCAGAGTCTTGCCTATCTCAGAATCCCATCTCAGAGTCAGAGTCTTAGCCAACAAAATTGTTGAATTCTTTTATTTTTTGTTTTCTATCCTCTGATTTGGAAATGCTTATAGTTTCTTATATGATTTGGAAAGACGTTGACTAAACATTCTACCTTTTGGGTATTTTGATAGTAAATTTGGATAAAATCACTATTTTCTATTGTTTAAATTGCATTTCTGAATGCTTCACTCAAATTATACAAACTTAACCACTCAAATATGATCCAAACAAAATCAAACTGAAAAAATTACTAAAAAACATCCAAAAAGTAGAATGTTTAGACTACTACATTTGAAAATGCTTATAATTTCTTATATGAGATCTCCTAGTCATATATAAATATATAAAACATACATATCTTTAATATATAAAGAAATAAATTTTTAAATCACACTTTTAAAAATTATTAAGTAGACGTCATCACTCGCGGAGATTTTAAAATTACCGATATAACATGACCCAAAATATGTTCGTACGATTAAAAGGAAGAAGATTCATTTAATTGTTTTTTCCCAATACTAAAATGGTATGATTAGAAGGATTAAGAGCAGCGCAGCTTTCAACATTGATTAATCTTGAGTCGGACATTTCAAATCTCATCCTTTCCTCTTCCGTTGACGGGCTGACTCTGGAGCAGTCGGCATCTCTTAAACTGCTGGAAACAAAGCGAGCCTCCCTACTTCTTTCGGAGGAAAACCGTAGGAGACTTCAAAGTCGAGAGACCTGGTTAAAGTGTGGCGACACAAATTCAAATTTCTTCCATCGTGTGGCCAGCTACAATCGAGCCAAAAAGCTAATATGGTCGATTAAAAGCGAAGGCGATGAAACCATTAGTGGACAGAGGGCCCTACAGGAGGAGGCCGTTTCTCATTTCAGTAGGCTGTATAAAAAATCTAATAATCTTGATCTACCGGGGATGGTGTCTACAGCCTGTCTCTTTCCTAGATTCGTCTCTGCTGTAGAGGCAACTGACCTCTACAAACCTGTAACCCTGTCTGAGATAAAACAAATTTTGATAAATTTCAAATCGGAAAGAAGTCCCGGGCCGGATGGCTGGACGACAGAGTTCTTTTGTTTCTTCTTCGATCTGATCGGACCTGATCTTCTTCAGATGGTGGAAGATTCCCGACTCACAGGCAAGATAGTGGGTAGTCTCAATTCAACTTTCTTAGTTTTAATTCCGAAAGAAAGTTATCCTCTCTCCTACAGTGACTTTCGTCCGATCTCCCTTTGCAACCTCATCTACAAGCTTATTTCAAAGGTCATTTCTAATAGGATCAAGCCATTCCTAGAGAGGAATCTCTCAGCAGAGCAGCTGGGTTTTTTAAGGGGCAGAAGGATCCAGGATGCGATCGGGGCTGCCCACGAAGGTATCCACAGTATCAAAAAATACAAGCAAAAAGCTCTTGTTATGAAATTAGATCTCAAGCAAGCTTTTGATTGTATTGATTGGGAGTTCCTGAGATTGATACTTTTTTCAGCTGGTTTTGGTGATATGCTAATCGATTGGATAATGTCTTGTGTCTCGAGTGCTAACTTTGNGAGACCTGGTTAAAGTGTGGCGACACAAATTCAAATTTCTTCCATCGTGTGGCCAGCTACAATCGAGCCAAAAAGCTAATATGGTCGATTAAAAGCGAAGGCGATGAAACCATTAGTGGACAGAGGGCCCTACAGGAGGAGGCCGTTTCTCATTTCAGTAGGCTGTATAAAAAATCTAATAATCTTGATCTACCGGGGATGGTGTCTACAGCCTGTCTCTTTCCTAGATTCGTCTCTGCTGTAGAGGCAACTGACCTCTACAAACCTGTAACCCTGTCTGAGATAAAACAAATTTTGATAAATTTCAAATCGGAAAGAAGTCCCGGGCCGGATGGCTGGACGACAGAGTTCTTTTGTTTCTTCTTCGATCTGATCGGACCTGATCTTCTTCAGATGGTGGAAGATTCCCGACTCACAGGCAAGATAGTGGGTAGTCTCAATTCAACTTTCTTAGTTTTAATTCCGAAAGAAAGTTATCCTCTCTCCTACAGTGACTTTCGTCCGATCTCCCTTTGCAACCTCATCTACAAGCTTATTTCAAAGGTCATTTCTAATAGGATCAAGCCATTCCTAGAGAGGAATCTCTCAGCAGAGCAGCTGGGTTTTTTAAGGGGCAGAAGGATCCAGGATGCGATCGGGGCTGCCCACGAAGGTATCCACAGTATCAAAAAATACAAGCAAAAAGCTCTTGTTATGAAATTAGATCTCAAGCAAGCTTTTGATTGTATTGATTGGGAGTTCCTGAGATTGATACTTTTTTCAGCTGGTTTTGGTGATATGCTAATCGATTGGATAATGTCTTGTGTCTCGAGTGCTAACTTTGTTGTTCTGATAAATGGTGAGGCATCCAGCTTCTTCAAAAGTGAGAGGGGGCTCCGCCAGGGATGCCCTCTCTCCCCTTACCTCTTTATCCTGACTATGGAAGGTCTCAGCCTCCTTCTTAAACAAAAACTCTCTGAGCAGCTCATATCCGGCATAAAGGTCTCAAAATCAATTAAATTACTCCATCTCTTGTTCGTGGACGACGTCCTTCTCTTGTCAAAGGCAGAGTTATCGGAGTGGATGGTTATCCTCGGAGTTCTGCAACAGTTCTGTTCCGTCTCTGGATTATCAATAAACTTCTCCAAATCTTCAATCCTTCACTGGGGCCTTTCGGATAATGAACTGATCATTCTCAAGAATTCAATTCCTTATACCTTCGAAAGTCTGAGTGGTGGCTTCAGGTACCTCGGATTTCAGCTGAAATTGGGTACATCATCCCCGATTGATTGGAAAGGGCTGGTCACACACTTTGAAAGCAGGATTAATTGTTGGTATAACAAGTGGCTGTCCCTTGGGGGACGTTACATTCTGATCAAGTCTGTTCTGGAAAATCTCCCTGTTTACTGGATGTCACTGGAGAAAATTCCAAGCAAGATTTTTAATACTCTTCGGAGACTCATCTCAAATTTTCTTTGGAATTGCCAACCTGGTAAATTCCGTTTTCACCTGTGCAACTGGGCCGAACTGTCAAAACCGAGGAAATTTGGGGGCTGGGGGTTCATGAACCTGCCATTGTTCAATACGGCACTCCTTGCAAATTCTTTTTGGAGAGCAGCCTCCATAGACAGTATTTGGCATCGGATTATAGCGGACAAATATCTGGGATCCTTGCCGTTAGCTAGATGGATCCGAAAGCCCACTTTCCAGTTGAGATGGTCTTCTCCCTTCTGGAAAAGCTTGATTTCTTCTATTCCGGTTATTCTTCATTGGCTTGTATGGAATCCCGAAGATGGGACGGAAATTCGCATTGGTGCTGACAAAATTCTGGGTATGGGCGATAGGTCCCTCCTTTCCCCCGAGTTGCGGTATCTTCTCCAGCAACAGAATTTACTTTATCTTGCACAGGTGAAAATACACACAGGAGGTCGCGCCCTTCCTGACTTTTGGCTGGATAGCGGGCTTCTACAACTCAGTTATCAGCAAGCGTTGGAATGGGACCATTACACCGCGGCCCTCAAGGAAGCAGGAGTCTCACTCTCCCATCGTCCGGATACACTCAGCTGGGCAGGGGGAGATGCTACGGGCATCATTACAGTCAAAAACCTTTACAATGCTCTTATTAAACAACGCTATTTTGTTCAGGATGGCTCGTGGCTTTTTCACATTTGGCATTGGGAGATCCCACTGAAAATTAAATTATTCTTCTGGCTCGCTGGAAAGGATAAAACTCTCACTTGGGAATTGTTACGCAGGAGGGGATGGGAGGGGTCGGGAATCTGCCTCCTCTGCCGCAGAGACTCCGAAGATATCCATCATCTTTTTGTCCACTGTACATTTACACAGTCGATTTGGTCTCAGGTGCTCACCCACCTTTCTCTGCTATCAACTTGGAGCGGCTCATCCCTCACGGACTGTATTTCCAAATGGCTAGCTCAAACATCGGCTCCAAAGACACTACCGGCGCTAGTCTCCTGGCAAATTTGGAAGGCCCGCAACCGTGCCACTTTTGATTCCATCCCCCCTGCTCCACATTTGGTGTTTCAACAGGTTTTGATCTCTTTCAAATGGAAACAACCATTTCAATTGCCTCAAAAGCTCAATGTCTGCGATTTGAATTTGCCGGAAGGCTACACAGTAGCATGCTTTGATGGAGCGGCTTTGCCAAATGGAGGCAGTTGTGGTGCAGGGGGTTTCTTCAAATCCCATCTTTCTAGAATTACCATGTGGTTTCTAAATTGCGGTGTAGGAACCAATAACAAAGCTGAGCTATTGGGCTTATGGGCAGCACTCTATCTCGCCTCCAGCTGGTCCATAAGTCACCTTCGAGTCTTTGGTGATTCTCGCATCATCATCGATTGGATATCCCATAAGTCCATGCTCAATTCTGTCCATATTGATAGCTGGAAAACTAAAACGATGGAGCTGTCCAATTCTTTCGCCGACATCAACTTCCAGCACATTCCAAGATCTCAAAATAGAGAGGCGGATGCTCTCTCTAAAAGGGCTCTAAAGGGGGCAGTGGGCAGACTCTCGGTTTTCCATAGAGATAATGGGATAGAGAGTCCTATCACTTCACTAAACGTCTTTGAATGAAGTGGGCTGTTACTTTTATCTCCTTTGCTGTTGGAGGATTGTGGGATCCTCACTTGATGTTTTATTTCCTACTTCACTTCGCTGATCCTGTTAGACCATTACAGTTTATTGATTTGGCATCTTCCGGTGATTGGGTTTGCAGTGCCTCGGCTTGCTGACTGCTTTTCATTGTAAAAAATTTATACATTTTATAAATTGGAGTAATTTTCTCTTGGGAAAAGGAAGAAGATTCATTTAATTGTTTTTTCCCAATACTAAAATCCATTTGACACTCTCATGGACTCTTAATAAGCAAGAAATAAAAAAATCGATTCAATTTTTTTAAAATGTTGTTTCATTTATTTTATTATTTATCCCAAAAATTAATTACAGTCAACTTTGGCTCAATTCTCCGTGGATGGGGTGTTACGGAGGGGAGATTCGCACAGTTCATTGTATTAGTTGGCGGAGTAAATGATAGGCGGCGGAGTAAACACATGCCTATCCTACAGGAGGAGGTGATACGGGAGAGAATATCACTCTGCACCAACGAGGCGCTGCATCCAAAATAAGGCTCGTCAAATGAAGCAATTATGATTCAGGACAGCACAGGGGTTATGGGAGATTATGGGTTTCCACTTCCAAGCCAGTGTCATTCTCATGGTCACCCCCACAATGCATAAGATGGATCTCCCTATTGCACTGTCTCCGCAGCATGCACCTTTGAGGGGCTTTGTGGAAGCAACAATTGAAGGGATTGAGGGCACAAAGGAAAGAATGGAATACAGGGCTCCTGTCTTGATCTTTGAAGAAAGAACGTGAGGAAAGAGAGGCGAGGGTTGATCACCAGAATAATAATAATGTGGAGAAGGTCGACCCCGACCTACTCAAATATAGAGGCAGGGGAAGGTCCCCCAAGCACAAAGCTCGTGGGAACACTACACCCAAAATACTAGCACAAGGGGCCATAATGCCGAGGCATTTCACATAGCACAAGGGTTTGTAGGTAGCCACAAGACCACCAGAGTTCAAAACTTGGAAGGCTGACCCTGATACTACTCAAATATAGAGGCAGGTGGAGGTCCCCGAAGCACAAAGCTCGTGGGAACACTACACCCAAAATACTAGCTCAAGGGGCCGTAATGCTGAGGCATTTCCACATAGCACAAGGATTTGTAGGTAGGCCCAAGACCACCATAGTTCAAAACTTGGAAATATTGGAGGAGAAGGTTTGAGCCCCTAGAGCTGCCAGTAGCAACAAGCAAATTGATAAGGAATTAGCAACCATTATCTCAGACATAGGGTTCTCACGGAGCAGAACCACTAGATATTCACTTACCCTCGACCTCTACTAGCACACAGAGGTATGGATAGCTTGTCATATGGACTCGGCCGCAAAGAAAAACAATCCTCTCCTGAGCACTATCCTGAAAGAGCTACATCAACCCAATGACAAATATTACTGCCTGCAAAATGCCATCTAGGGTTCAGAGCAAGGACCTGAGGACTACGAAGAACCAGGAGACGAGGAAGACGCTGAATACAATCCAGCTTGAAAGAGTTCCTAGCGCCCCATCTCCCTTGCAGATGATGAAGATTAGTTCAAAGTCCTTTTGGTTTGCTTTTAACGTTGAGGCTATAGTCTATATGTTTCTCTCTTACTGTTATAATAGCATAACATATAGTGGCCAGAGGCCAATTTATCTCCATTACTCTAAAGATGTCTAGGTTTTTCTGTTTTATAGGCACTACATTTTCAGATTTTGAATATGGTTCTGCTCAATTGATAGAACTTTATCGGGGAATCAGCCTAAAGGTTTCTTGGTTGAATTTTCAGTTTGCATGTAAATATTTTACTGTGCATATGAACAGATAACTTGCATCTTACTTACCCAAAAAATAAACTTCGGCTCAATTCAATTTATCGATGGTCTTATTGTGCGACAAAACCCAATGCGATGTGTGAAAAGTTTTGCAGTAATCTTTGTATGGTTATGCAAGGACATTACTTATGGACAAGGGTTTACTTTTCTGAAGGGAAATTTGGAAAGGGTGTTCCATTTGTTGTTCAAGTCTTACAAACGATATGTATTCTGTCAGGAGTTCTGTAACGCATAAAATGTGTAGTTTTGTTTTGGTTTTAGAGGATCTTTATTTTACCATTTTTTTAAGTCTATTTTGTTGTTTGTCTCAGAGGATCTGAGTTTAAACTTATTTATAGAAAAACACGAATAGCAATATTGACATAAATAGCATACAGTTACATTTGCCAATTCTATAAAACCCTTAGCTAAAACATGGACTAAATCTCATGGAAAATCACTAGTTAAATGTGTTTCATAAAAGAATATGAAACAATATGACACATAAACCCGTTCCCACCCTTGGGGTATCCCAGGCACTTCTTCATCCCCGAGGATTGCAGGGAAAATCTCTGTTTGGAAGGGCGCATTCCAAGGACGTGGGAAAACTCAACCTAAGAATTTGTCTCTGGAAACTCAATGTCAACCTAGAAAATTTTATCTATGGAAGTTCAATGGCAGGGCAAACAAACACAGTGGCAAGCCAAGTTGGCAGCAACATCACGACCATACCCAGTCGGACCAGTGTGAGAAGTTTTGAATGTTAGGATAGATAGTATTGACAGGATGCTGCAGGACAACCACATGGGACATGGAAGTAGGGCTCAGTCGGTTCAACGTTTGGCAAGCAGCGCTTGAACTGCTCTTTGATTTGGAAAACCGAATGGAGATGTTCAAAGAGCGTTTTGAACAGAGGAGGGACAAAATTTGTGAAAGCCTTAATTTCTTATAGTTTATAGGCAAATTTCAATGGTTAAGTCACCTCACCTCGTATGATGGAACATTGAAGAATCGAGGAGATGAATCTTCTTTTCTCCCTTGGATTGCATTTTTTTCGCCCCTATCTATCACATTTAGAAAAAATATGTGAAATCATAAGATAATTAGTATATCACATTTAGAAAAAATATGTGAAATCGTAAGATAATTAGTATTTTTTTTTAATGAATTTGATTCACCCAGCACAACTCTCTTCCTCCTATCACGCAAAATGCAAACGTCTTTTGCTCATCACACAACTGTCTTCCTCTTATCACGGCAAAATGCAAACGTCTTTTGCGCATCACAATTTGTGAATGAACTCCACCTAAACACATATAAATCCCTATCCCTATGCATAAATAAAAAATAAAGTAATAAATAAAAAATAAAGGAATGATTGTTTTTTAAGCCCTGCTCTGTACATACAGCAACAACATTTTTTGAAATTTATGCAAAATTTTGAAACCTGTTTTCTAAGCAAGCATTATGTTACTTATGTTTAATTAGTTCCAACCCATTCCTCAAGATTTCTGAGCAAGCATTATGTTACTTATGTTTAGTTCCAACCCATTCCTCAAGATAGTTATGATTTTGTTTTTCATATAGAATAAACCAAAACCATTTGCTTATATAAATGTTAAAAATTTTATAATTTTTTTTTATGCAAAATTAAAATTAATATTAAAAATTTTATATTTTTTTTTTATGTAAAATTTCAAAAACCTAGTTATGAGAAGCATTATCATCTGGAACTTTAAGCTACTCCTACCCACTTTTCCAACTTTTAGAGATAACTATAATTTGTTATCGGATGCAGAAGAAACAACGCTTTAAGCTACTCCTATCCACTTTTCCCACCTTTAAAGATAACTATACTTTGTTTTCGGATGCAGAAGAACAACGTCAGCTTACAAATTCCTATAAAATACTTAAATAAATTTATAAATCTCTTTTATAATTAACATAAAAAATTTCTTAGAATACTTGAGCAGAATTTTGAAACTTATTTTTATAGTACCGTGTTAACGAATTAATTTTAAATTTAATTTTTTTTTTTTTATAAAAAATAATTATGAAAAATTTAAAATCTAAGCACTACGATATGGATCTTTAAATTACTCTTACCCAATTTTAAAGATCACTATAATTTGTTTTTGAATGTAGAACAAATAATGTCAGTTTACAACAAAATTTATATCACAAATTTATGGATCTTTAAACTATTCCTACCCAATTTTAAAAATAGTTATAATTTGTTTCTAAATGTAGAAGAAACAATGTTAGCTTACAACAAAATTCATATTAGAAATTTAGTAAAAAAAATAATTTAAAGTTATAAATCTATTTTATAATTAAAATAAAAAAAATTATAAGTTATAAATCTATTTTATAATTAAAATAAAAAAATTATAAAATGCTTAAACAAAATTTTATAACCTATTTTTATCATATTTTATGAAAAGTCCGGTGTTACAGATACTTGAACCAATCCTTAAAGATACTTGAACAACCCATTCTTAAACATACTTGAACCAATTAATATCAAAATTTTTATAAAGAAAAATTATGGAACCCATTTAGAAGAAACGTCAGCTTACAAAGTTCTTATCAGAAATTTAGTAAAATGTTTAAATAAAATTTATAAATCTATTTTATAATTAACAAAAAAAAATTTGCAAAATACTTGAATAAAATTTTAAAACCTATTTTTAACATATTTGATCAGAATTACTGTGCTACGATACTTATACCAATTCTTAGGATAGTTACTATTTTTTTTCGTATGTGAAAAAACGGATTCTATTTATAAAATTGTTCAGAAAGACCAAATTTCACAAAAGAAAATTGTTCAGAAAGACCAAATTTCACAAAAGATTGGTCAACATTTTCACGAAGAACAAATTCCAACCAATCATTTCCTTCAATTTTGTCAATTCAATATAACAAATTCTATCCTGACAAAATTTCAAAATCAATTTTATCACTAAGCGAATGTAACAGATTTAAACTAGAAAGATGGCAATGATTTGCCTCTGGATAGATTAAATCGTACCAGCCTGTAAACTTATAATGACAGATCTCATATAAAAACAAATCTCAACAGAGATGAAAAAATAAATAAGGTTTTCTTTATGGTAACAGAGATGAAAAAATAAATAAGGTTTTCTTTATGGTAACAGAGATGAAAAAATAAATAAGGTTTTCTTTATGTTAACAGAAAGTGATAAGTAATAAAATTTTCATGAATTCTGATACAAATTTTCAAATTAGCGGAGGATCAAATTAGCAGTAATGTAAGAAACTCACCTCCATAAAGTTTGAAGATCCGCTTTAATCATGAACTTTGGCATATCCCCAATCCTCGTGCGCGATAACTCTTAAGAAACTTTTCTGAAAGCCATGCTAATGATATGTGTAATCCTACACAGTACTGCACCCATCAGTTCCCTGTCAAACAAAACCTATAATTCCAATGACTTTGAAATCCAATCGACAAAATATACAGTTCATTTTTCACTAACATGCATTAATCTAATCAAATCAAATCGACTCGTTCTCCTAGTATATCAAAATCTATCCAATAAATTATCTCAAACTACTCATAGCAAGGGAATGATTTATCTTACCTTGGTATAATGTAGATTGAGAGCACTCCTGGTCATGTGATGATCTTGCATATGAAACTCACCGGTGAAAAAATGAAAAACAAAATGCGGTGCACCGCAAAAACACAGAAATAGGCAAGAAACCAAAACTAACAGATCTTGTAAGAAAAATACAAGAAAGAAACATGAAGAATGAAAAAAATAACAGAATATATATGAAAGCAAATAAAATAAAATTGTTGCGGAGAGGCTAGCGCATGAAAATAATGAAATCGATTCGAGATTGGTATGATTAAATATCGATGGAAGCCTGGTTTAAATCCATCGAGCTGAATGACCGTTGGAGCATGGAGAGGTTGCTTTTTGATTTCTAGTAAATTGAAATGGAGTGGTTGCTTTTCCCTTTCTTATGAACTGAAATGTGGTGGTGCTTTTTTAGAAATGATGCAAAATCGTGATCCTCCACTACATCGCATCATCATCGTTTTTCTGAATGAATGATAAGCATCATTGCCACGTACATGCTAACCTCACTTGAATTAAATTATAATGATGATTAATAGCTATTAAAATTGAATTATTCTTCAATTTTTCAAGGGGTTTAAACAAACTTGTCTGAAGAAGAGTAATTCAAAAATCCTAAAAAGTAAATTTTTGAATTTATTTTCCATTTAAATAAAAAATATTGTAAAATTTTAAAAAATTATATTTTCAATAATCCATGATATATCTAGTCAATTCATGGTTAGTGATCTTGTAACTTCAATGTTAGTTAAGGATGGATATGAATGATGATTAAAGTTTAGGATTCAAATCTACTATTTGCCTTTGACATCTTAAAATCAATTAAAATTTTAAAATCAACTTTATTTTTATTGACTTTTATATATTCTCTAATACAATGTATTCTTCCACAACATTAAATCCTTCACATAGCTTACTTTCACATAATCCTACCACCATATTGATATATCCATTATTTTAAGTGTTACTTAATGAAAGCTTCTTGGAGAAGCTTGAAAAAATTGTCTTTATGAATGCATGTGTTATAAACATTGTTAATCTTTGTCAATATGAGAATTAGCATAGAATTCACTACCCATACTCAATGTGTTAAGATCACACCCTCTCCATAATGCCATTCAATTTGTTATCTTTGCCTCCATTTTTTGCTTTGCAAAACACCAAATCAATTAGTCATGGGTTATACATGTAAATTCTAATGCGATATGAAACTTATTAGTAGGATTGGTTGCAAATATGTGGCTAGAATGATAGTTTTGAAGAGCAAAGAATAAACATCAAGTGAACCCAAGGAATGAGGTGATCTCTCTTCTTCATGTACTCATATTTCATCTCTCTAAAGGTATATAACATGTTAGTTCATAGTTATTTTTTTCATTGGTAATGCTATATGTCTCTTTGTTATCAATGATGATGTGGTTATAGCGTTGATGTCTAACATATGATTAGTATTTGAGCACATTTGATGTTGGCATCTTGACCACTTATTATGTAATTCATGGCATCCACATTGTTATAATATGTATTTAATCAACAATCCCTCTATATTTTACATGTTTGCAAGTTCATTGTAAAGATAACACACAATTTTAATTTGTTTCAAAAATAAGTGTGTTAATGATTTTGTTTGGGATAAAAAATTATATTATGCTTTTCTAATTTGTATGTTCTTAATTAAGTTTAGATATGAATTTATACAAAATGAACCTTTTCAACATCACAAAATCTAAAATTGGGATTTAATAGTTCATTGAAAATTGTGTTTCTATTCATTCAATTTCTAAGTCATCAAACCCTCACTTCTTTGTTCTACAAATTGATCATTCCCCTTGTCTTGATTTTAGGCATCATTACCTATCACACTCTTTCAATTTATTCTTGTTGTTCTAGCAACATTGATTCAATGTGATGATACTTTCCATGTCAAATATTTTGAGAATGCCCCACGGGTCTCTTTCCTCGTGTCTCAAGCCAAAAATTTATGAGATGTATCATTTGTGGAATTAATGCTTGTAGCAACATTTTTGACCCTTGGGTGAGATTATTAAGAAAGCTATGGAGAATGTAACATAATTGTTGTTATCATTGAATTTATGCATTAGGGATTATATTCTAACATCCACTTTGGCATGCATTTTTACATGGTTTGAGAGATAAAGTGATTAATCAATATCATTAATAAGAATGACGTACGTGGTGGTCTTGATGAATAATTCCCTTTAGCTATGTGTTTGTATGGAACTTAAAAGCTCCAAATCATAACATCTTAGCCTAAGTAATAATAAGTGGATGCAATCGTGCTCGTTTTACATGTTCCTAGAGGCATATAAAGCAATTAGGCTCTCTTGATGTCTATTATAATGTTTTGATAGAATTATCGCCCTTCAACAAAGGCCTCAATGTTTACTACATTTTCTTCTTTTTTAATGAGATTTACAATAAACATACCAAATGTGATTGGGAGTTTAAAGGACATTAATTCCCATGGTTAAACATGATTGTCATATGCTCTAGATATGAATGAAATATATAGTCTTGAAGCATCATATGGATACATAGAGAGAATATTGTCTTCTATGGATGTCCACACAAATATTTGGTTCTAACATTGTGTATGATGCTTTATATTGCCACTTTTAACACTTTGAAATTTCTTCGAAGAAAACACTAGTGGTTCAATTTGTAAGAAATTTCTTTATTTCTAATGTACATATAACCCATCATAAGGTCACATTTGAAATTACAAAGTATGTTTATTATTAGTTTCTTTGAAATTACTATGTATTATTTCATGGTTGGTTATTTTTAATGTGGTAAAAAATGAGAAGGGAAATATTTTTTTAGAGTAAATATTTTATAAAGTGTATACCTAGTTTATTATTGTCAATTGAAGTACGAGTACTTTTACAACTTTTCATAATGAAAGGGTTTGAATATATACCCTTCAACTTGAGATTAAGTGTAGCCCTTAAAATTTGATAATTGATGACTAGTATGATTACTCTACTGCACTTATTATGTTGAGGATAAACCATATCCATCCATATATGTTCACTCATGCACATATGATGAGAAGATAAATCATTACTCAAAACTTATATGGCACGTAGATTGAGTTGAGAGAACACAATCATTTTGGCTATTTTGGTATAAAAATGTTTGGAATTATCATACATTTAATTTGATCATGTGATTTAGTGGTCAGGATCACACTATTATGGAAAAATGGCGTAGTCAAAACATTTTATGATTTTGACCTTTTCTGTATGCTCAAAATAATGGGAAGGGAAACCATCATATTTAGTTTAAAATCTAGCAAGAATCATTTTGGATTGATGGAATTGCACATATCAATCATTCACATTGAAAAATCAGGTTGCAGTAGGGTATTCAAGGGTATGGAACCCATTTCTGCATTAAAAGTAATGATTTCAACAATCCAAAATTGATATTGCAACAACGATTTTATAGTTAGATTTGAGTGATGACAAATTGGAAAAGGTCAAAATCGTAAGATGTTTAACCTTCTTCTATAAAAAGTAGAGTAGGTTTAAACTTTGGTAGGTGTAGAATCCTTCTATGTGTGGTGTTTGATCTGAGTTGGGTACCCTCTATTATCAAAGATTGGATTAACATATTTTCCACAAGGGAAGGTGCCTGACCTTCCAAATTTAATTTCCCTCCATCATCAAAGGGGCTTAATACATGTTAGACAAGCCAAATTTATTTAAATGGATTTTAATAGGGTAGTTTATCTATTATTGAATGATGGTATTCCCTCCATCATCAAAGGGGCTTAACACATGCTCGACAAGCTAAATTGTTTCACATCCTAGTGTTGGTTTCCCTCTATCTTCAAATCGGCTTAACACATATTACAATTCAAATTGGTTTATCATTTATCAAATGATGGTATTCCCTCCATCATCAAAAGGGATTAACATTGGTTTCCCTCCATCATCAAAGCAACTTAACACATGTCATGCAAGTCAAATTGATTTGAGTGGACTTTAATAGGATAATTTATCAATTATCAAATGACGGGCTTCCCTCCATTATCAAAAGGGATTAACAGATTACTAACAAGACAATTTGGTTTAAGTGGAGCTTTATATGATAGTTTATCCTTTATCAAATGCTAGTCTTCCCTACACCATCAAAGCGACTTAAGACATGTTCGACAAATGAAGGTGTTTCACCTCCTAGAGTCATGTTTCTCCCATCATCAAAAGGGCTTAACACATGTCCAATTAACCAAAATAGTTTAAGTATCCCTCAATAGGATACTTTATTCCTTATGGGTGGGTGCAAGCTAATGATGGTCTCTCATGA
>SNQJ01S0013900.1:57154-81097 GCA_010110895.2 Picea sitchensis
TGGTATAGGTTGGTGCATGGTTGATGCACTTGTTTATGGTATAGGTTGGTGCATGGTTGATGCATTTGTTTATGGTATAAGTTGATTACAAGTTGAGGTACAAGTTGATGCATGGTTCAGGTTTATTGGTACAGGTTTACATCGGTATATATCACAGTGATAGTGTGACAGTGGTTCCATGATTCTACTTCTACTTCAGGGTGGTTGGACGGGGCAAGGACAGGTGGTTGTAGCCACCTTCCGGTTGTAGCCGGAGAACATAGGGGGTTGTAGCCTCCTTATGGTTGTATCCATATAATAGGGGAGTTGGATCTTCCCTCAGGTTGTAGCCTGAGAAACAAGGGGGTTGGAGCCTCCTTCCAGTTGCAGATGGAAAAAAAAAGAAGTTGGTGCTTCCAATGAATGTAATTTTTCAAGACATATAAGAAAAATCATTTTGTGGTTTTCTTTTGCTTTGGGTTTCCACGTAAAACAATGGTGTACTGTGTATGTGTATGATTGTTCAATTTTTCATTTCTTTTTTACTCTACAGTTACTGGATGATAATGCTACATTGATATTACACTTGGATTATATGGTTAAAAAGGATTAGATTGCTCTATTACTGATTCACCCTCCCTCTCAGTAATCCAACACCTTGTAATGTCCCTTTCTGAGTGAGGAATCTAGAGAGGAGGGCTTAGTAGTCGAAACATCCCCTTTAGACTATAGCCATGAAGAAATAGGGGAAAGTGTTCATTTGATTTCATTTCACTAGGGAAATGTTATAATTTGAAAGTGACATTAAATGACTAAGTGGAAAAAGGTAATTAAACGCTTAAGTGAATATTAAATCAGAAAACTTAGGAAAAACGCTTAAGTGAAAAGTCAATGAGGAATTAGGGTTTAGTGGATATTAGGAGAGGAAAATTGACCTAATGGATCATTATTGAGGATTTGAGAATTGAAACCAGAGCTCTGAGGAGAAACCCAGATTCAGGGGAATTTGAGGACACTTTTGGATTCCAGGAGGAAGACACCGAGGGATTGGATTCAGTGTTGAGAGACACAACCTAGCCAGTCGGGGAGACCACATAGGTTTTCCATTTCTTTCATTACAGATCTACAGTCAGATTGAGCATGGAGATAAGAGATCCAACTCCAGAAGTCAAATTCCAATGTGAGTTCTAGAGGAGACATCAAAGGTATAATGGGTCACTCTTCCCGAGGAGGCATAACAAAACTAAACGCTTATAACCTATTTGAGATCAAGGGAAGGTGCTTCATTTGATCCATCCAACACATTTTTTTTTATCCTTCTAGCCATCAAGACATCACATTTAATCACTCAAGTTGTAATGTGTTTGGCAAACAAAGGAGAGATCACAAATTCTCAGATCTATTCATCTAGAGGGCTAGCAAGCCAGATTCCTTTTGACCCATTGGAGAGGGAGGCATGCCACTCCATTCGAGACAGGTTCCATCATATTACGAAGGTGGAATATTCTTGGGTGACTCTTTCAGTGTTAGCCAACATGAGGGCATTCCCAGCAGTTGGACATATTACTTATGACAATGATAGAGAGATCCGAGAGCCTATCATCAACAGATCCATGTAGGGAGAGTCTTCTAGGGAAGAAGGTGACTTCATTGGGATAGATATAATCAGATTTAGAGGAGTCTTTCTCATGCATGCATTAAATTCATCTTCCGGAAGAAGATCAAACACTACATGCAATAATAAACCCACACATGTCACAGATTGGTCTTGCATGCCAATGATCTAGCAACACATGTTAGTTCTAGGTATTGTTCCATGCTTTTACTAGTATTCCAGTATAGAAATAGTCATTTGAAGGTTTAAATGAAGATTGATTTGGTTATTTTTACATGCGTGCAATCTGTGTGTGAAGTTTTGTACATGCATGTCATTATTGTAATTGTTTGACTATTCAATATATCTCAAACAAGTTGTTCCACCTGAAAACACATGCAAAATCACCACACATGTTAAATTCAAGTTATCAAACACAATCATAAACCTAAATAACCCATTCATCCACCCAAAGAGTATCATATCTGTGACAGACAGGGTCAGTAGAGATTTAATAGCCATATCTACGGATTTGGGATATTACAAGTGGTATCAGAGCTTTAGTCCTACCAGCTCGTGACTAAATTTTCCATGAGTTTAGTAGAGAACCCAGGGGGTCGTGAGCATATAGGTGATGAATTTTTCACTTACAACAGTCATAGAGAGAGGAGAGGACCAATATTACATTATCCCTCGTTTCCTCATAGTTCATAGGACGAGGAAGAGGCACACCGGGAAGCATAAAGAAGGGCAGAGCATGAGGCAGAGCTTGAGGTAGAGAGGAATATGGGGGATAGATATGAAAGGCCAGAAGGTAGTGGAAAAGCACCCATGGACCCAAAAGTGGCCTTCATGTAGTTTCTTAACAATTTGGTGATCAGTTAGCAGGCCATGACTCAGTTTTTGGAAGAGATGGCAGATATATTAGCTAGAGGGAACATTCCAAGAGAAAATTTCCTCCATGCAATGTGACAGGGGAACTCATGGGCAGGTAGTATATTCCATTCACCTACTAGCACCTACACATCATCGAGTAGCATTCCTAGGCCACTATTCCCTAGATTTCAGAGGGAACTTCCAACAACAACACAGTAGCCAACAACACAGAGACCGACCACACATGAAGAGGATATTGCTGATCATAGGAGAGGGTATGTATCCCTAGGGCTAGAGTTCCATAATGACATGACTTTAGTAGACTATTGTGGACTTAGAATCAAGAACTGTCCTAGAGATCCTCATAGGGGAGGACAATAGAAACAATAGGGACATAACATTGAGTTCATTAATAAAGTAGGGAAACTCACTATACCCTCTTTCAATGGATCATCTAGATGTACTGCCAAAGCTTGGGTAAAAAAACTAGACATGTACTACAAGATCAACCATATGACATAAATTGAAGCCATCAGTTTCACTAGTTTGCATTTGGAGGGAGAGGCCCATGAGTGGTGGAACCATGGACTAGTGATGTTGGGTCACAGTCACATCACCTCATATAGGGACTTCATAGAGAGACTTATGGATAGATTCGACAGGAGGGATCCAGAGATCCACTTCAGGGACTTATCCTAGTTGAGACAAATTGGTACAACTGATGCATTTATCAAAGAGTTTCATAGAATAGCCATGAAAATGATAGACATTTCAGAGCCTAGAATGATCATACTTTTCATAGAGGGTCTCACAGAACCCTTAAGAGGAAGGGTGAAGAGCGAGATACTTCACACACTATAGGATTCCATCCTACACACTATATATCTAGAAGAATCAGTGTTGAAAACCAAATTTTTTTCCAAACCCTTCATGCCACATAAGGATTTGGATAGGAAACCATTCCAGAGAGAGTGGGAGGGTAAGGAGAAGTTGGATGATGATACAAGGCATGATATTATAAGGAAGAAGCTATGATTCAACTGTAGAGATCCATGGGTCCCCGACCATAGGTGCATGGGAAAGGGACAAATACACTACATTGAGGTTGCAACAGACAATGATGAGGATGAATAGGGTAGTCCGACACATGACAGTGAGTCCACTAGCTTAGAGGAGGAGCCATTTCATGAGGAGGAGAAGCCTCTAAGGAGACCACCGACACCAGTAGGGGCACAACCACTGGTAGAGCCACAACCTCACGAGAAGGATAAGAGAAGAGCACTCGTGAAGGGAGGAGTCATAGAGACCCTTTCTGGATTCCCTAGGTATGACACACTCAATATCAAAGGGGCTATTCAGGGACAATGCACCATTTCCTTGATAGATGGTGGGGAAACACACAATTTCATTGACGTTGAACTGGTAGCTAGGAGAGAACTGGAATCCGACGAGTTTGAGGGTTTTGATGTTGCAGTATCTGATGGTCACACGATAAAGTGTTTGGATCGAGTTCCAGACTTAGAGGTACATTTAGGAAACTACACAATGAAGGTAAATTCTACGTGGTTGACATTTCTGAAACATATGTGGTATTGGGAGTCCAATAGTTGATTACCTTGAGCAATATTTCTACCAATTTTATTTATTTTTTTACCATGGGGAAATCGGTAACACGTCGGGATTACCTGGGCATGGCCCAAGTTCAAATCCGTCGACTGCCACTATAAACCCAAGAGTATATCCAACAACCCGCAAGCTAGATATACCAAGAACTTGTGACTCAGCAGGGGCCGAGATGTCCCGACCTCCACCGAGGGGTGGAAAGGTCTATCCCAGGGGTCACCTAGATTTTGAGACTTATCACAATGGGCCAAAGTCTTGATGGGGTTCGATCCCTGTTGGGCTAGGTGAAAATCACCGTCCCCCACCAATAGGCCCCACGTCACTGACTAATATTTCTACCAATTACCAGACACTTGAGATGGGATTAAAAGACACTAAGGGGAAGAACATTATATTGAGGGGTATGTGAACTGGGGCACCCGGGATAGTGTCAAAAAATAGGATGGAGAGGATCTTCATACACGGGGGAGTAACATATGCAACAAAGTGTGTGATCTCCATGCGGAGGGATTCAAACAATTTTCGGTACTATTAGGCATAGATCAGGGATTTGTTGAGCAACATGAGTAGGTTTTTGGTCCGATTCCACTAGGGATACCCCCAGACAGAGGGTTTGAGCACACCATCGAGATGGAGATCTCAACTGATTGGAAATCACACTTGTTAGTAGAGTATTACAAGAATAATTTCACATGTGAGTTATTGGACAGACACATACAAAATGATAGGTACAAAGTCATAGATGAGGTCATATTCTATAAAGACCAAGTATACCTTATGCCCATATCTAGTCTCAAAAATAAGATCTTGGCAGTAGTAAATGAATCACCTTTAGTAGGCCATCAAAACTTCTTCAATACGTACATGCAGGTCATGGATAGATTCTATTGGAAGGGTCTCAAGAAGGATGTGATGAGACATATCAACGACTGTGTGACTTGTCGACAGAACAAGTCAGAGAAGACACTCTCAACAGGGTTTCTCCAGCCACTCCCTATTCCATAACATAAATGGGAAAGTATATCCATGGAATTCATTACAGGCCTACCTAAGGCTCAGGGTAAGGACTACATATTTGTGGTGGTCGACAAATTGACCAAATTTACACACTTTTTCACTAATCCTACATACTATAGTGCAGTGCAGGTGGCATAGTTGTTCTTCAGGGAGATATTTGGACTTCATGGGTTTCCACAAAGTATAGTCAGTGATAGAGATAGTTGGTTCATAAACACATTTTGGCAGGAGTTATTCAAATTGGTTGGTACAGAGTTGACACCCAACACCAGTTACCACCCCTAAATTGATGGGCAGATTGAGATATTCAATAAGTGGATAGAGGGATAATTGAGGAAATATGTGAGAGGAAAACAAAAAGTGTGGGTAAGGTGGTTACATCTTGGAGAGCATTGTTACAACACTACCTTCTACATGTCCATAGGTATGACCCCATTCAAAGCATTATATGGATATGATGCTCCCACTTTTATTGATTTGGTTTTTGGAGATAGCAAGGGTCCCAAGGCCAAACATTGGATATCATAGAGTCAGGATATTCTCAAGGTATTAAGGGATAATATACAAGTGGAGCAGAATTGATAGAAGGTGAATGTAGACAAACATAGGATAAAGCATATCTTTGAGGTTGGGGATCTAGTATTCCTAAGGCTACAACCATACAAATAATCATATTTGAAGAAGAGCGGGGTACACAAGCTTACACCTAGATTCTATGGACCATACAGGGTCATACATAGGGTAGGTGAAGTTTCCTACGAGTTAGAACTACCATAGGGGATCCAGATTCACAACATGTTCCATGTTTCTTGCCTCAATAAAGTGGTGGGACAGTTCATTAACACGTCTGGGGAGCTACCATCTTTGGATAAGAAGGGACAATTAGAGTTGGTTCCATAGGAGATATTGGAGTTCAGAGAGAGGAAATTGAGGATTTGGGTCATGAGAGAGTGTTTTGTTAGATGGAGGGGACTTCCAGTAGAGGATGCTACTTGGGATAGTGATTAGATTTTGTAGCACCTTGTATTGATGTTGCTTGAGGACAAGCAATCTAGGGAAGGGAGGACTGTAATGTCCCTTTTCTAAGTGATAAATTTAGAGAGGAGGTCTTAGTAGTCTAAAAATCCCCTTTAGACTATAGCCATGAAGAAACATGGGAAAAATTTCATTTGATGTCATTTCACTAGGGAAATGTTATAATTTGAAAGTGACATTAAGTGACTAAGTGGAAAAAGGCAATTAAGTGCTTAAGTGAATATTAAATAAGAAAACTTAGGAAAATCGCTTAAGTTAAAAGTCAACGAAGAATTATGGTTTAAGTGGATATAAGGAGAGGAAAAGAAACCTAATGAATCATCATTGAGGATTTGAGAATTGAAACCAGAGCTCTTAGGAGAAACCCAGATTCAACCAAATTTAAGGATACTTGTGGAATCCAGGAGGAAGACACCAAGGGATTGGATTCAATGTTGAGAGACACACCCTAGCCATTCGGGGAGACCACATAGGTTTTACATTGCTTTCATTACAAATCTACAGTCAGATTGAGCATGGAGATCAACGATCCAGCTCCAACAGTCAGATTCCAACTCGAGTTATAGAGGAGATATCAAAGGTATAGTGGGTCTCTCTTTCTGAGGATGCCTAGCAAACCTAAAACCTTAGAATCCATTTGATATCAATGGAAGGCACTTCATTTTATCCATCCAACACATTTTTCTGAGCCTTCTAGCCATTAGGGAATCATATTTAGTTAGTGGAGTTTCAACGTGTTTGAAAAACAGACGAGAGATCACAGATTCTCATATCTACTCATCCAAAGGGCTAGCGATCCATATTCCTTCTGACTCATTGGAGAGGGAGGTGTGGCACTCCATTTGAGACATGTTCCATCAAATTCTGATGGTGGAATATACTTAGGTGACTATTTCAGTGTTATCCAACATGAGGGAATTCCCAACAATTGGATAGATTACTTCTAACAGTGACAGAGATATCCAGGAGCCTAGCAGCAATAGATCCATCCAGGGAAAGTCTTCTAGGGAAGAAGGTGAATTTATTGGGACACATCTCATCATATTCGAAGGATTCTTCCTCGTGCATGCATCAGATTCATATTCTAGCAACATATACAATGATGCATGTAGCAGTAAACCCACACATGTCACACATCGGGATTGCGTGCCAATGATCTAGTGACAGATGTTAGTTCTAGGTATTGTTCCATGCTTTTACTAGTATTCCAATATAGGTCTAGTCATTTGAAGGTTTAATTGAAGATTGGTCTGGTTATTTTTACATGTATGTAGTTTGTGTGTGAAGTTTTGTACATGCATGTCATTATTGTAATTGCTTGACTATTCAATATATCTTAAACAAGTTGTTCCACCTAAAACCACATGCAAAATCACTATGGATGTTAAATTCAAGTTATCAAACACAGTCAAAAACCTAAATAACCCATTCAACCACCCAAAGAGTATTAAATCTATGATAGACAACGTCAATAGCAAGTTAATATCCAAATCTGAGGATTTGGGATATTATAATCCTCGACCAACCTTTTTGGTAGTTGGTGTTCGTGCAGGTTTCTTTACTGTGTCCCTGTACGTTCTATTTTCTTCAATTCGTTCAGGGTCCTCGCCACAACCTTTTTGGTAGTTGGTATTCGTACAGGTTTCTTGACTGCTCAGGGAGACATGTTCTACTTGCACCTCCTTTCCTCTTATTTGGTTCGAATGAGATTTGAAAATGTCAACGGAAACTTCACAAAACCCTCAACACCCTAACCAATGAGTTAGGGTTTGGTATCAACCTTTTTCATAGATGCAATGACAATGGAAAATTCACAAATTCCTCAACACCCTTACCAACGAGTTAGGGTTTGATGTTGACATTTGTCATGAGAACGATTCATATTTTTACATGTTAACATCCAACTCCAATATCTCCCCATTTTCATCCTCATTGAAGGGAGGCTTAGCTTCCTCCTCAACATCTTTCTTAGGTGCATATTCATTTACAGGAGATGGATTCTCAACGACGACGACATCTTTGGTGGACTGATATTTTAAATCCTTGGCTTATATACTTTTCTCATCCTTTACTGGAACCTCAAGAACCCTTACTTCCTCTATAGGATCCGCTTCTCCTGGATTCTCAACAATTTCAGGCTCGGGCTTCGACAATGGGGTATTGCTGGTGTCCTCCTCACAGTGAAGAAAATTATCTCCTCATCCAAGAAGTTGTCTTCCTTGTGACACAAAAATTTCAATATTGCCTTCATAACGTGCAGGGAATAACCCTTCTCTCCCAAGACTTCCTCCTCACATGGACACAGGCTCTCACAACCTTGCTCTGATAAATTATTCTTCCACAGGCTCGTAAGTATCATACAGTTATCTCATACCAAATGATAGAAGTTAGGGCAAGATCATAATGAAGAAAACCAAGAAAGATGAAGAAACAAGGAGATGGAGGAAAAAACATAAGCTGTTAATTTCATATTTCATGTATTCACAAAGTAAGTACATATATTTCAATGATCAATAACCACCGTTAATGATTCACATAACTAACACAAGCTAACAAATGTATTAGCACTATGATCAGGAGCAATAATGCTAACAAGTATTATCTCCAAACATTACACTTCCTTCATTTACATCCTTCAAAGTGTGAAACTTGTTCTTGTCTTCTGTCATGTGGCTTGAGAATCCACTGTCAATGTGCCATCTGATTCCTTTTCTTTGAGCATGAAGGTAATTTTTCACAAGCGTAAATTCCTCTTTCTTCTTCTTTTCTTACTCCTAATTCCTTTTCCAAACTTTCGTGGGTTCTTTATTTTGTTTGGAAAGGGTATATTCTTCCTTGTTTTGTCTAGAAGTTTCCATTAGGTCGATTTTACAAAACGTGTTATGTGGCCATAGTTGTTTCACTTATAAAATACAACATTGTAATCAAATAATGGAGCAAATGAATTATAGTTTTTATTTGAGAACCCATAAGTACTTCCGTTTTTGTTCCATACATGATTATTTATTGCATATGCTCTACAATCTATTTCTTTATGACCAAAGTGATTGCAAGAAAAACAATAACCAAGGAAAGAGTTTTGGTACCAAGTTGTGTGAGGCCATTTTGGTGGGAAAGATATTCTGAATCTGTCCTTGTTTTCTCTGGGAGGAATGCCGACTTTTTGCGGAACATCATTTTCTCTCTTCCTGTTGTCTTCATCACTGATAGAGATTTTGAGTACATCAACATAGCTTTTATATTTTCCTTCATTTACTTTCTTCAGTAGATCTTTAGATTTTGAATATTCTTTGGTGGTCATATGACTCTTATCATAACCAAGACCAATTTTAATAAGTGGTGATCTTTTGCATTTGATGATATAATCTAATATTACAGTGCTCTTTTCAAACTTCAAGATTCTATTCAAATGAGCAGTTGTCTTCTCCAATTCCTTTCTTAAGGAAACAATTTCATCTTCTAGCTTCTTGAAATTTCCTTCATTTTCCTTCAGTTGGATTCTCATCACTTCTTCTATCCTTTTCACCTATTTTAGTTTAATATTTAGGCTAATAATAGTCTTCTCCGTTTCTTCAAGGATTTGTGACATTTTGTTTTGCATCACGATCATCCTCTTCATATTTATGTAGCTGCTTATTTTGTTTCAAATTATTTATCTTAAACTTCTTTATTTTTCGTAAGGCACAAATGAGTTCTTATTCAAGATCTACTTCCACATCTGTTTTGTCATTTTTCTGCTCTTCTGAATCCATCATTTTTTTCCCTTTGTATTCATTTTCTGAAGTACCAGTTTCAATTTCCATGTGTGCTCATGAGGTCTACCTTTCAGTGGTTAGACTATTTTCAAAGGAACTATATCTAATACCAATTGTTGAGAAAAATCTTATACTAAGAGGGCGGGGGTAGAGAATCAATATAAGACAAATTTTTTACTTTTCAAAGGGAATCAATATAAGACAGATTTTTTTTTACTTTTTCAAACATTCATCAACCATAAGAAAACAATCACATATTAATGGTAGAACATGGAACATAAGATTTACATGGAAACGCTTGCAGGAGAGAATCATGAAAATTCTCTTTATAATTCTTTGTAGGAACCAAAATATTGTTACAAATATTTGTAGGCACCAACATAATCTTACAAATCTTCATAGATACCAATCTACTGGAGACACCAATCCCCACCGCTAAGCACCAACTTAGCAAGAGATACCAATCTCTTATAGACATTCATAGGAAACTATTCTACTAGAGACACCAATCGCCACCACTAAGAACCAACTTAGCAAGAGACACCGATATCTTACAGATATTCATAGACACCAATCTACTTGAGATGCCAATCCCCATCACTAAGCACCAACTTAGAAAGAGACACCAATCTCTAAGTTGCGCCAACCTTCACTGATTCTTCTTGCTATTTATGCCTTCACCAGGTTTGTTTGTTTCTTATGCATTTACTAGGTCTACTCACTACTTCTTCCTTCATAAGGTATAATCATTACTTCTACCTTTATCGGGTCTGACCAAAATTTGAATTTCCAAATGGAAAATTTCCCAAATCTAGCTATTTTGGGCCTCTTCGCAAGAATTAACTTGTACACCATGCCACATATCCAATTTTTCAAATCCGATTCTAAATTTTTTACCTGAGGTACTTTTATATGTTTCCTCTATCTTTGTAAAATATCAAGGTCTAAAACATCCCAGAAAATAAGTTATAGAAAAAGTGCCAAGAACCCTAACTTCCACAGAGCATATCTCCGAAAGTGTATCGAACCAGAATCTAATATTTTTACACATGTACACCAAGATATCTTCTCTATCTCTACAAAATATTAAGGTCTAAAACACCCCAAAGAATAAGTTATAGTGAAAGTGCCAAGTTGACCTCTTTGAAACTGATTTTAGGAGCATTCAGGAACCCTAACTTCCACATAGTATAACTCTGAAATTATAGTGAACTGGAATCTAATTGTTTTACCACATGTACACCAAGATCTCTCCTCTATCTCTGCAAAATTTTAGGGTCTGAACATCTCAACAAATAAGTTATAAAAAAAGTGCCAATATGGCCTATTTGAAACTTATTTAAGGAGCATTTAGGAACCCTAAATTCCATAGAGAATATCTCTTAAAGTATAGCGAACTAGCATATGATATTTTTACCACATGTACATCGTGATCTCTCCTCTGTCTTTGAAAAATACCAGGGTCTGAAACATTCCAAAAAATAAGTTATAGAAAATGTGTCAAGATGACATGTTTGAAATTGATTTTAGAATAATTCAAGAACCCTAACTTCCATAGAGAATATCTTTGAACGTATAGTGAGCTAGTATCTACAATTTTTACCATAGGCACCCCAAGATATCTCCTCATTTTATTCCAAATTGCAGGATTTGAACATCGTAGAAAAAAAAACTATCACGAACATTCCAAGATTACCTAAAAATGATTTTGAAATTCAATCTTTGCTGATCCATTTTTCACACACTCACTTTCTCTGAATGCTTTATCTTTTTATACTCTTACATAACCCTTCATGAAGAGACACATCCATTAATTAATTAATTTAAATTCTCAATACCATCGGAAAATACCAGTGTTCCACGAGGATGCGTCCCCCAGGGTGGGGATCATGCCCCCCACGTTTCCTATGCACCTGGGATGGGGGGTCTCCTGAAGGGTTGTTTCCCCCCATCCCATTTTTAGGGATATGCAGGGACATGCAAGGGGATGTGACTCCCCAAGGTGGGGGATGAGTCTCTCCAAAAGGGGGACTCCTAGGTGTCCCCCTTTGAAAATGGGGGCTTCTATAAATCCCCCCCCCGAAAGGGGGACTCCTAGGCATCCCCCCCGAATTTTTTCCTAATAATGCTTAAAAAACAAAAATTAAAAGAAAAAGTTAATATATATATATATATATATATATAAGTTGAAACACAATCAAAATCTAAATCTTAAACCTAAAGTTATCCATGTTATAAGTTATAATGTATGCCCATGAGATCCATTTGAAATGTGAGGATTTAGCTGCCATTCGAGCTATAGCCCATGAGCATATTCAATTAAGAAGCCGTCATGAGAGAAAGGAAGATCCATATCCCATGAGGAAAGGGTTTAGCCATCGTGAGAGAAAGTATTAAGCATCTGAGCCATAGCCATAACGTGAGGAGCTAGTGTGAGGAGTCGAGCCATAACCATAGCATGAGGAGACGAGACATATCCATAGTATGAGGAGCCAACAAGGAGAGAAGAGTCATCCAAGCCATCTCACAGTGATATTAAGCAGTCGTTGTCAAAACATTCAATATTCTCCTTGAGCCAATCGAACTTTTTAGCATTCAACATTCCCTTCAACATATTTATTCTTCTAGCAATAGGCAGGTAGGGTTTTCTAATTTCGTTCTTGTCATTTTTAAAAATTTTCAGCTGTCCTTTTTAGTTTTTATCATCATTTTTTTCTTTTACCCCTTCAAACTCAACATTTGGGCATTTTTTTAACCATATAAATTAAAAAATTAATGAAAAACCCTTGTTGCAAGTTGCCATAAATTTAAAACTTGTATAGAAAATTTAAAAGACAACAACATGAGTGATTACAATGGCAGTGGTGGTGGTAGTGAAAGTGACACTGATAGTGATTATGATTCCCAAACAGAGGGTCATGTTGGGAGTCTTGGGAATGGGACATATGTTGAAAGTGGGAATGGGAACACCTCATCATCATTGAATGAAACCCAGGGAAATGATATATATCCACCAAAGGTATTGGAAAATTATGCAAAGGGGACATTAAATCCAAGAAAACCACCTTTTCTATATGCCACCAAAGTATTTGGTTCAACCATCATAAAACTAGAATGCAAAAGAGCTGGGACATGCAATATTTGTGGCCATCCTTGGACTAAGAGTTATAATTGAGTGAAGATGTACCTTTTGGGAATAGGTGGAAAAGGGGTTACTGTATATATAAAATTATCCATGATGGAAATATTTGATATTTTGAGGATACAAATGGGAGCATATGTTAAAGGCACCTTCTCTAGCCAAAATTTCATGAGCGAAGCTTATCAAAATGCGGAAGAAACTACAAGCTGCAAAAGAAAATAAAATGGAAAGAAATCATCCATTAGCCTTATGCCTCCACCATATCTTGTTGATAGTGGGATATGTTCATCCAAACATAAGGGTTCTCATTCTTATGCAGTGGAACCAACTATTGCAGAGGTTGTATAGTAAGATGAACTATGTTGATACAAATGATGCCATTGGAAAATTTATTTTTTCCAATGGAATTCCTTTCCATGTTAATCACTCTCCTTATTATATGGATATGGTGAAGGAAATTGAAACAACATGACCCTCATATGTGCCCCCAAGTGAACATAAGTTGAGGATTGTGATCTTAGATAGGAAAGTGTCCAATATCACTATACACAAAGAGTGGATGAGACAAATATGGGTGAGGGAAGGTTGTTCTATTGTTATGGATGCGTGGACAGAAATTACCAAACATAAACTCATGAACATCATATTTACATGCATAGAGGTGCCTTTATTTCTTAAATCTATTGATTGTTCTCGAAATCACAAAGATGTAGCTTTCCAATTTGAGCTTCTTCAAGTTGCTATAGAGGAGGTTGGGCCCATCAATGTTGTATAGGTTGTGAAAGATACAAAAACAGTGTGCATATCATCCAAGTTGTTGATCTAGGTGGATATCAGTGGCCACCCACCTATTCCAACTGGCTCATCTTGACATTTTTTCAGTTTGGCAGTTTTTTTTCCTAGTTTTCTGGTCCTGAACTTCTGTGGCCATTTTGAGGCCATAAACAATGTTTTTTAGGATTATCCATAGTCAAATTGTATATTATGTTAGAATTTTATGGAATAATGTGTATTCCTTGG
Source organism: Picea sitchensis (assembly GCA_010110895.2). NCBI lineage: Eukaryota > Viridiplantae > Streptophyta > Pinopsida > Pinales > Pinaceae > Picea > Picea sitchensis. Next base: position 71,196 of record SNQJ01S0013900.1, read on the forward strand.
ATAAATCTTTCCAACGGGCTATCATGCGCCTAAAACAGAGATTGTATGCAAAAGTTACGACCCCGGGAAGTTCATGTACCAACTTACCCCAATGGGGCCCACATGACTCTTGGCACTTCATCTCCCAGGGTTAGGTTTTTGGATGTCTATGGTTTTGGAATTAATATTTCTTTTAAAAAATATTTTAGAGCCTCATTTTACTCATCTTCTTGCAAATGAGCGCAACCGTCACATCTCTTCTCAGAGATAAGCTGCCACCATTCTAGAAAGATTGTTTTAGTCTGCATTTTACAGTTTCAACATATTTATTTATTAATAGAAGACAAGTTTTACTGTATCTATGTTATTTTTTATTGAATCTTTTTGTTAATAATATATATATCTATATTCATTTCGTTGTACTCATAAAATCTGGATCAGTGGTATCATAACAATCTGCTCCTTGTCGTTCTGAATGCATGTCCTCGACGAAGTTAGGGTAGACATAGTTGGGTCTCGAGCTTGTTTCTCTTGAGGAAAAAGGCTCTCACACAACCAAGAGACCTTCCATGCTGGGATAAAATAAATACGATGTGATATGAGATCCTTTCAAACAATTTCTCGAGGAATCCCTCACGCAACAGAGGAACGATATGATGGATGGTTTTGCGTAAATCCTTTGACAACTACCAACATGCGACGAATCTTCCTCGAGTGGGGGCGTCGTCCCCTTTAAGGTATAGATAAACTTTTATATTCCTATATTTGAAGGTCAAATAAACGTAGGTGTTGTAGACAAATGGTTGAATATGCTAGAAGGGTATCTTTCTATCCATAACTTTTCAAATAGAGAAAATATTACTTTTGCACTCCTCAAATCTATCCCCCATGTCAAAGATTAGTGGGAGACTTTCTATGAGAAAAAGGAAATAGAGGAACCCTCATTATTTACAGTCCCACTCACCTGAGATTCCTTCAGGGATGCTATTAAGGAACAATACTACCCTCTCGAAAGTTATGACGACCTGTATCAATACAAAATGGACCACACTGCAACAGGAAAGGGACCAAGAAGTGCCAAAGTTCAAAAATATCTTCCATACCTTGTGCACCAAGATGGGTATCAAATATTCTAAGTGAATTCTGGTGCTCAAGTACCATGGTGTTCTACATAGATACATCCAGGAATAAATGGAGTTTCTGGATATCTCGCCCTCGGGGGAGGCCTATCTATATGCCATCAAAATAGAGCATAAGCTTAAAAAAATGCGGCATTTTAGGTCTGGGAACCCCTCACAGTAGAAGCAGGGAAAGGGCATCCCCAACATAGAGAACAGAGGGCAGAGAAAATGTGGACAACCTTGGGACAAACAGTCTAATCCATAGAAAAAGAAGGACAATGGAAAGACGAAGACATATATCGAGAAGTGGTGCGGCTTCCATAAGAGCCTTTGGCATAACACTGTTGATTGTTGCTCAAAGAAATCATTGGTGGATGAGATGAAAGCCTATGAATCAAATGCGGGTTCCGACTTTGAGTCAGAACCAAAAAAGGGGAGACTGATCATTAACGCAGAACCTTGTTCCACTTTCACTACCACCAAGATCTATCCTGATGAACTTGATGAGCCAGAGGAAGGAGAGCGCCTCTTTCATTCACTGATGTGGGTGAAAGGAACTCCACTGCACTTCATCATTGATAGCGATAACTAGAAGAACCTCATCTCAACAACGGTTTTCAAGCAACTAGCCCTGTCGACAATGCCGCACTTGCAGTCCTACACCATTGAATGGCTCTACCAAGGAAGCGATCTTCACTTCAGCCAACAATGTCATCTGTCCTACGACATCAAGCCGTTCAAAGATGAGGTATTGTGTGATGTTTGTCCCCTTGAAGTTTGTGATGTTCTTTTAAGCCAACCTTATTTATGGAAATGTCATGTTGTATATGAGTATATGCCTCATAGTGTTATTATTACTTTGGACATGAAATTTTACAAGATACTCGAGGTAGTCCCACTTAGTGCAATTTCCTTGATCTATGCCAAGCAATGCAGGAAGGTCATCTCTCAGACTGAGAATTTTGTCTTCTTCGCGATTCGCTCTTAGAGTGAGTGAAATATTGCAACCACATCCATGGCCTCCACGACTGACCTCTCCACACAGTAGAAGTAAGTGGATAAGGTCATGGAAGAATACAAATATATCTTTTCCTCACCTACTAGGGTACCTCTCCATTGTCAGGTCAAGCATTCCATCGATATGACCCTTGGCACACCTCTAGATAATGGGACAGTATATTGTTGCTCCCTATTAGAAAATGAGGAGATCAAGAATTAGATCCAAGAACTGATCCATAAGAGGCACATCCAACCCAACTCATCACCTTGTGGAAGCCCAATCGTGCTTGTGCAGAAGAAATACGGGGCCTGACGAATCTGCATTAATTATCGGGCTCTAAAAAAAATCATAGTCAGGAACATATACTTAATTCCCCGAATCGACGATCTCCTTGATCAACTCAAGGGGGACAATTACTTCAGTAAGATTGATCTGAAGTCTATCTACCATCAGGTCCCAATAGAGAAGGCAGATGTATGGAAGACTTCCTTCAAGTCAAAATAATGCCTTTTTGAATGGTTGGTCATGCTATTTGGTTTGACAAATGCATTAACAAATTTCATGAGGATGATGGACGATATCTTGCAGCCTTTTACCAATCATTTTGCAGTGGTGTATCTGGATGACATCCTCATCTACAACAAGACTTGGGAGGAACATTTGCAACATATTTAGCAGGTTTTGCACATTTTACGACAACACTAGCTATATGCCAACTTGGAAAAATGCTCCTTCGACATGGAAAAGGTCTAGTACCTAGGATAAATTGTTGATAATCATGGTGTGCATGTGGATCCAACAATGATCTAGGTCATTCGTGATTGGCCAGCCCCAACCACACTCATTGAGATTCAGAGCTTCTTAGGCCTTGCCAATTTTTATCGCAGGTTGATGTTGGGATTCTCCCATATTGCATGGGCCCTCAACCAAGTAACTAGGGGTGGAGGTAAGGAAAATTTTGTGTGGGGTCTATCACAACAACAAGCATTCAATGATTTGAAGCAGTTCTTGTGCTCAGCTCCAGTTCTTTAATTACCCGACCTACAACAACCCTTTGATATCGAGACATATGCTTCAGATTATGTTGTGGGCGTAATTCTCACTCAGCATGGCCACATCATGTCCTATCATAATCATACACTATCATATGTCATTCATAAGTACCCTAATGATGACAAAGAGATGTACTCCATTGTGAAAGTCTACCTCCTGTGGAGGAATTACATTCTTAGGAAGGAGACATTCATCCACACCGATCATAAGCCACTGCAGTTCATGAAGAGACAATAAACATTGTAGAATGACCTCCATAATAAGTGGTCCAAATACTTGCAGTCGTTCCACCTAAACATCAAGTATAAGACAAGAAGTACCAACCGCGTCTCTGATTTCATCAGCCAACCTCCAGTCACGACACTCACCATGGTGCTAGACTCTTGTGGCCACGAGACCTCTGAATGGACCCAACTCTATGAGAATGATCTTGACTTCGCCACCACCTACCAGATGTTGGGCGCAAACACAATTTTCACTAATTTCCATGTTTAGGACGGGTTGTTGTGCCGTCTGGGCCATCTCTGCGTTCCATTAAGCGAGCGAGCGAAGTTGATTTGGGAATCTCACTACAGTCAGGTGGCATGAAAATTCATCATAGAAAAGACAGTGGCAGTGGTACAACAACATTTATATTGGATGAAACTTCTACAGTATGTCAGCAAGTATATCAGGTCATGTGATGCCTACGCTATTGCCAAACTGGCCAGTGAGAAAAAAGGCATGTACACCCCTCTGCCTACTCCTGACAAGCCATGGGAATCCATCTAATTGGATTGCATGTTGGTCCTTCTATCCACCAAGAGGGGAAATGACTGTGTTGTTGTGGTTGCTAATCATTTTTCCAATATGGAAATTATGACAGCCTGCAAGAAGAGAATCATAGCGAAGGATACTACCAAGATCTTCTTTGAACGAGTGTGAGTACATTTTTGGATACCACAAACCATTATCTCATATCGGGGAAGACGGTTCCTCAAAACATTTTGGTTGAGCCTCTGGTCACTGTTGGAAACCAAGCTCACCAAATCTGTTGCCGTCCACCCCTAGACATATGGCCAAATCGAGATTGTCAAACGAATGATTGTGCATATCCTACACATGTAAAATTCCAAGAAACCCTGCACATGGGATGAGAGTCTTCCATATGTTCAACACAACTACAACATGGCCATACATAGCTTAACTAGCCACAACCCCTTTCAGGTGGGGTTGGGATTTCTACCATTGGGTCCCATGGATGTTTCACTATCCCTTGCGTCCACCCATGCAAAGTCGTCCCATGCTCAAATTGAAGCTGACAAAGCCACCTGGTTCATTGATCGGATCCAACACATCTGCCAATAGGTTCAGGATATTTTACAGAAGTCTAATGCCAAGTACACGCAATGCCATGATCAACATCGGGTACCACACAAGTTTCAGGTGGGAGATAAAGTTTGGTTGCACTTGCAGAAAGAATGCCTTACAGGGCCCCATTAGAAGTTTCTTCCACTCTTATATGGACCTTACACCATCACCAAGGTTGTGGGTGACAATTCTTTTGAGCTCAACATTCCCCCCTTCCTTGGATTTCACCCCGTGTTCAATGTGGATCTCCTTTGACCATATTTTCCACCATTATTGGACACCTGAGAGATAGCAGAACAATTGAAACCAATAGAGCTCAAACTTGATTGCATGGAGAAAGCATCCACTGATAATATTGTGGAAACATGGGTCAAGGGAAATCGCTAGTAGAGGATCCATCTTTATCGAGTTGTCAAAGCAAGGTAGCTCCTGCACCAAGGCATATGGCTCACCTAGGGCCAAATTCAACATAAATTTCCTCATCTGATGGGGGAACTCAACACAACATATACCATTGCTTTCTAATGGGGGAGGATTGATCCAGGTGGATATCGGTGGCCACCCACCTATTCCAACTGGCTCATCTTGGCAGTTATTTTTATTTTTATTTTTATTTTATTTTATTTTTTTCTTCAGTGTGGCAGTTTTTTCCTAGTTTTCGTGTCTTGAACTTCCGAGGCCGTTTTGAGGTCCTAAACAACGTTTTTAGGACTCTCCACGGTAAAACTATAGACATAGTTAGATTTTGAGAGCATAATTTGTATTCCTCAAATAGGCCTTTCCAACGGGCTATCATGCACCTAAAATGGAGATCACATGCAAAAGTTATGACACCAAGAAGTTGATCTACCAACTTACCCCAATGGGGCCCACATGACTCTTGGCACTTCATCTCCTAGGGTTAGGTTTTTTGGATTTCTAGGGTTTTGGAATTCATGTTTATTGTAAAAAGGCTTGCAGAGCTTCATTGTACTCATATTATTTCGAATGAGCGCAACTGTCACATCTCTTCTCAGAGATAAGCCACCACCATTCTAGCAAGCTTATTTCAATCTGCATTTTACAGTTTCAACACATTTCTTTATTAATAGAAGCCAAGTTTTATTGTATCTCTATTATTGTTCATTGAATCTTTGTGTTAATAATATATATCTATATTCATTTAGTTTTTCTCATAAAATCCAGATCAGTTGTTGATTCAAAGTAAATACAAGTATATTTTATGGATCCCTTATAGTGTTCATGCAGTGAACAATGCTCTGAAAGACATTGGAAAAATTGAGTTGGTATCCAGCTTAGTGACAGTTGCAAGAAATGTGCAGATGTTTATCTACAACCACCACAACTTCTTAGCCATGTATAGGTCTCACTCGAGGAAGGAATTCCTCAAGCCCATAAAGACTAGATATGCTAGCTATTTTCTCTTATTGTAGAGAATTATGGAGGTGTAACCGACATTGTAGGTCATGGTTGTGACACCAGAATGGAGTAGGTGGGACGAATCCAAGACATATGAGGAAATAAAACCAAGGTTCAGATATTGGATATTGATTGGTGGACATATTGTTGTTATTTGGTTTCACTCTTACACCCTATAGTTGATGTCATTCGCTACAATGACACAAATTCTCCTAGTCTTGGAGAAATATATGAGACTTTTGATAGCATGTTGGGTCAAGTGAAGGTATCCATTCATGAGAAATATCCCTCCTTAGAGTTCTATATGACCCAAATTTGACCCATTATTCAACGTAGGTGGGATCAAATGAACACACCTTTGCACATGGCATTGTATGCACTCAACCCAAAATGGTATGTGGAAAGGCATGATAGAATTATTCCCATTGAGGATCCAGAGGTCAGTATTGGATTTCGATATGCCATTACAAAGATGTACAATTCAACAATGGGGAGAACACTTAGGAGATAATGGATGCATTTTTCAAGTCTTAATGACCCCTTAATATGAGGGAATATAACAATACAAGCTTAATATGAGGGAATATAACAATGAATTAGGCCAGGATGACCCCATTGGTTGGTGGACCATGCATGGGGATGATGCTCTAGATATACAACATATTTCTATTCGCTTGTTGTCTCAGATTGCTAGTTCCTCTGCAACAGAGAGGAATTGGTCCACATATAGCTTCATCCACTTCATCAAGAGGAATAAACATGCCTCTAAGAGAGAAGAGAATATAGTTGTAGTTCACAGTGACTTACGTCTTGTGCATAAGAAGACACTAGCGTATCATAGGGGACTGGCGACATGATGACATGTGGATCCAGAGGATGGTACACAGATAGATGAGGAGGATGAACCAGATGATATGAAACATGGTTTGGTTGGTGTGTCATTAGTTACTCATGAGAACGACTCTGACCTAGAGACAGATAGTGACATTACCTTTGATGGTCCTGATGACTTCATGAAAGATATGGATGTAGAGGACTGGTCAATGCGATTGACTCCACGATGGTCATTTTAAAATTTATTTTCAATGTTCATTGTCCATTGTTTTTTCAGTTTTAATTTTTGAGTCTTGACTCTAGATAGTAATGACCTCAGACCTTGACTTGTCACTCTTTACTATTTTTGAGTTTGAGTAATTCCAATTTACTATTTCATACTTTAGTTAGACTATTTTGCTTAGTACTAATTAGATTCTAGAATGGTGAACGATGAATTTAAATCAATGTATCAATATTTTACTATTTTTGTTTCAACTTTAATTTATGATTTACTAATCAATGTATTTCATTACTAAATTTGAATTTGAATTTTGAATCATGTTTAATAGTTTATATCATTTACAAATTTGAATTTTCAATTTTCAATTTTAATAGTATTTAGTATTTACTGATGAATTTGCACGAGATGAATAGTTATTATTAAGATTTTATCTCTATTTTTTTTTAAAATTTTATATTTAATATATTTTCTATTATATATGTGACATTCCGTCGTCCCCCATTTCCTTAAAATACTTAAAATTTGGGGGTACTTCCACATGTCCCCCCTGTATCTCTCCCTGCACCCACACCCCCATATCCTAGAGTCTTGGTGGAACATTGGAAAATACCCCAAATACCATGGGAAAATACCCCCAACCCATGGGTTTGAAACCACCATGTCCCTTTTTACTTTGTCACATGCACCCCCTTTTTAATATAATTGTATACCTATATATAAATCAATCTTGGAAATGTTGTGTTTATTGTAATGCCGTAATATGACATTAATGAAATCATTAATCCTTTGACATTAATGACAATAATTCCAACAATCATTACATGTGCACTAGAGTGACACGAATGAAAAATTCAACAGACTATCACAAGGGAAGCTCAACCATCATAACATGTTGCCACATCTTCTTTATCCATCTCTTCATCTTCCTAACACATGTACACTATCCTATTGAGTGAGATATGAATAGACAAGATGCAAATGACCCCCCTTCAAATGTAATTAGTTTGGTGTTGGTGTTATTAAACATACTTGGATGTTGGATAATTCTTAATTGTATTAAACTTCATATTGTTCATATCATTATTGTACAAACCTGTATTCTGTCAATAAAATTTTAGAGTTGATATTCTATCTAGATATTCATGTCAATTGTACATGTTTTGTATGGTTTCATTCCTATTTATGTTTCATAAGTTTCCTTACTATAACCCATTGTCTATGTGTGTAAGATTAAGACTTTAAAACTATTCTTGTGGATGCACTAATTCTACTAATACACTTCCAAATCATATTACAATCAAGGATATCTAAAACAAGGATATTACGATCAAGAAGAATATCTACATGTATCATCTTAAAAATAAAAATATGATTAATAAAACTTCATAAATTTCTACTTATTCCAATACCCTAAGCATTTTCATTTCTCCCATTATTATATTATATATGAAACTAATAAAGGAAATTACAAAAGGCCTCATAAATTTCCACTTATTTCAATGCCCCGAACATCTTCATTTCTCCTATCAAAACCCCAAAAACCTATATCAAGTGAAGTGCCTTAAGCAAGAAAGTTTTGTCTAAATCTAAAAAAATGGATTTTCCAAAAATAGATAAAGAAAATCTTAACAAAACATTAAAAAAAAATCATATGTTTAATGAATGAAAGTAATCATATGTTTAATGAATGAAAGTTGTTTCTTTTATGTAAGTAAAATGAAATACAACACGTTGTAACAAAACTGTTCGTTATAGTAACATTGATAATACTCAAAATGTTATTGAATATGGTGGTAATTAGCCATTTTTCCATGTTATAGTAACATTGATAATACTCAAAATGTTATTGAATACATTAGTAATTAGCCATTTTTCCATGTTGTATATGATGTACATATTATTGAGAAATGTGTTTTTCACATGTAAAAGTGTGGAAAATGTTGATAGTGAGTGGGAAAGGATTTATTATATTCATTTTACATTTAAGAGAATGGGAAATGTGGATGGTGAGTGGGAAATGAATAGTTCAAAGAAGATTTTGTATGGGGTTAGGTATGAAGATCATGAGTGAGAAGTGACTTATTTATATAGACAAATAAATGAAGTATTTAAAATAAGATTTTGTAGGGAACACTCCAGATATGAAGATCATGAAAAGATGATTAAAAATTTAAAGATACTTGATTGTGATGGTATAACAAAAATACCTTGATCTTAAGGTCATAAGGTGTGAGATGTATGGTATAATAGTAAAATATTTCAGTTAAATTAAAATAAACTCCTTTTTCATATAAGTTGTAAGATCCATGTAATAATGTAATAGTTGAAGTCTTTCTATGTGGAATGAAAAGACAACATGAAATTCAGATAATGAACTAGTTTCTTTTAAGAATTTTAATTTCTCATCTTCTAATTCACATTTAGTTATTATAGCTTTTATAGATGGCTTCAAAAGAAGATGAAGAAACAAGGAAAGATTAAGTAATATTTCTAAAAAGGCAATAAATGACATGTACATTAATTCTGTAATTCTAACATTGTCAGTGCAGTCTACACCTACACTTTTGTAAGTATTTTAAGTATATATACTTACTTTATTTTGTATTGTTCTTTGAGCACCTAAAGAATGTGATTTTCATTTCATAATGGAATAAAACTTGTGATTTTTTTTCTTGGAAAAAATGTGTGAGATGTATGTGTTAAATTTGGCAGCATCAACAATCATTCTCCAATGAGAGGCCATATGGGCCACCCTGAGGCTAGCCAGGGAGATTTGGAGAATCAACCAATCTGGTGAGGTATTGACAAAAGCCAGGGGGAACGTACAACCTCTGCGAGCCAAACCAAAAGTCAGGACGAACGAGATGCTATGTGAGTCTAATGAAAAAGTCAGGGGGAACGTACAACCTCTGTGAGCATAGAC
>SNQJ01S0013900.1:97252-126160 GCA_010110895.2 Picea sitchensis
TGGTATGTGGAATGTCACATAAATCCTCACGGTTTGAGAGTTATGGCCTTATAAAGTTGGAGGACCCCCATATGAAGGCTTGAAGCCCCCAAGGTCAAAGAAGTCAAAGTTACCTAAAAGAAGAAATAATTATTTAAATGATAAAGTAAAAGTGACAAAGTCAAGATGGATTATTTAAATAATAAAGAGAAGTGACAAAATCAATAAGGAATATTTAAATGATAAAGTATTGGAGAACTTTCTATTTATGGAAAGTGGTTAACCCTAAAATAAGGAAAATAGGTTAAGTAACCTAGAAATGGGTTAAGTGACCTAGAGGATGAAACTATAAATAAGATAGCTATGGACTCTTGTCATCATCCTTTTTGTGTGGATCAATGGAGAGATTCCAATGAGAATATCTTTTGGAGTATTGATGGATAACTTCTTGTGAGAGAATCTTTGGTATGGATCTCTTGAGCATGATTGAAGATATATTCTGAGAAAGAAAGCGAGAGGAGGATCTCATGGACACTTCAAAGTTTCAACAATATTGGATATCTTGACGGCAAAAGTCTCGGAGCTTCAGAAACCCTATTTTCTAAGGTTTACGCGGGTTGTAATGGGCCAGGGCACGTACATACGCGGGTTGTATGAGGACATGGCACGTACGATGGATAAAATGATGAAGACTTGTGTTTGAGCTGATGCCAAGCTCTTGGATGATGAAGCAGGTTCCATATCTACATTCTATGGGCTCAGATCTGCCACTGAGACATAGGTATGGCTACACTATTATCTTGATGGAGACTATTGTTTGATGTGTTGTGAATGCTTAGGGAATTCTTGATATGGATTCTATGATGTGGTTCAGTTTGGTTGATTTGGTTGATGGAGTGAGAATTACTCTTGTGATTCAATGGTGACATGATTGCTATGGTATACTAGTTTTTTATACATGTTTAAGATAGCATTTATATTGATTTATTGTGGATCATGAGCAAGCTATTGGAGAGCTTGGAGATGTTGTGACTGGTTGGTGGTTAGATTGGGAAGTCAAAGACAGAAGATAATGATATATTGATTACAAAGAATCTGAGTTGATCTTGAAGGAAAACCCCTAACATCTCAGAAGGTATACATAGGTTGTTGTATACATTGGCCGTGTGCATACACGGGTTGTAGTGAGCCAGGGTGCATACACACGCTAGCTGCACTACTGACAGGTCATGTACATGTTGACAAATTGATATTTGTTGAGGATTGTTGCCTCATCTCAGTTGGTGATTAGGGTGTAAGGTGAGTCTTTCATTATAGAGTTGGTTCTCTTGTAGAGTTGTACTCTATTTAGTTGTTGCTAGAAAACCTCCGGATTGTTGTCCATAATAAAAAATAAAAAATGTACATACATCTTGTGTTCTTAGTGTTCCTTATGGTGATGACTTGTTGATGATACATTGATGATATATGTTACTGATATGTGTTCACATATAACTGGTTATAAATGATAGCAATGAGTAATGAGTAAAAGTTGAATGCTAACTAATAAGTTTTGTGTAAAAGGGAAGTTTTGGGAAAAAGATCCCCACACTCATTCACCCCCCCTCTATGTGTGGTAGGTGTGTCCGACAACTTTGTCTTAGAATGGAAATTTGGGTTCTTTGCCAAGAAGATAGCACTGCGACTACCACAATCTATCCTTATTGCATGTTGTACCAACCTAATAACTGAACACAATATATGTAACCATATTGCTTCCTTTCTTGCATGAGTAACTGTTATGTATTCAAATTTTGTAGTTGAGAGTCCCACTACAGATTATCTTTTGCTCATCCAACTGATTACTCCTCCAAATAGATTTAACACATACCCACTTGTAGATATTCTATGATCCATATCTTCAGCCCACTCTACATAAACAAAGCCATGTATGTCCAACACTCTATATAATATTGGTCTTCCTTGGTAACACAATCCATAAGTAGTTGTTCCACGCAAATACCAGAAAACCCTCTTTACTTCCCAATGCTCCTTCTTTGGTTTTGACATATACATGCTCAAAACTTCCACTACATGTGCAATGTACGGTCTAGTACATACCATTTCATACATCAAATTGCCAACCACACTAGCATATGGAACATGGGACATGTCCTCTTCCTCCTCTCATGTCTTCGGACACCGGTCTACAAATAAATTTACACCTACATGAATAGGCACCTTGACAGGTTTACATTCCTACATATTTAACCTCCATAATATTGAATCAATATATTTTCTTTCGTTCAACCAAAGTTTCCTGTTTTTTTGATTTATTTTAATTTCCATGCCCAAAATAAAATTTGCAGCACCAAGATCTTTCATTTCAAATTTTGAGAACAACTGATTTTTCACATCCTTGATAATTTACTAGTTGTTTCCTATCAACAACACCTACAAATGTCCATATCAGGATTGAAATAAAACATAAGAAATTAACTCAAATTGATATATGTCAAGGATGTAGAGAAAACATGACTAAAAGACAAATTTGTTGAAGAAAAATTGATGTCCTATCAACAATCTCCTTGGTTCCACTCCTAAAGACCGAGATCAAAGTATATTCCTTATAAAAAAATGATTCTTCCATCTGACATAAAGATGGTAAAAAATCAGTGTTTAAATGTCATGCACCTAACTCGAGTCTAGGCCATAAATGCAAAGAAAAAAATTCTACCTCTATGAAGTAAATAGCAGTGATAGTGACAAAGAGGAAGAAGTAGGTGATTTATCTATGTATGCCATATAATAATAAGATTGGAATGAAGAATCCAAAACCCCTGAAAAATATACCAATCAAAGTACCATCCCAACACTCTCTACTGCTACAGTGATGGGTATTTATCAACCCCAAACTCTTAAGGTTTTTTGTTACATTAAGAAGAAAACGATGGAAATTCACATAATTCAATCAATACTAGAGTATCAAAACAATTATATATGTTCAAGTACCCTACGTTTAACTTTCAAGTCACAATACCAAGGAACAAAACTACTTCATCCAATGGGAAATGTCATAAGGTAGAGTTGTCTATTAATGATTACCAATTGTATTATTCTATGTATGCCATAGAAATAAGAGGAGTAGACATAGTATCAGGAGCCCAATTGTTGGACATGATTGGTATGGTGGGGTTAAATTTATAAAAACAATCCCTAAGACTTTTTGAAAATGGGAAAAAATACAAGTTTCATGGAATCAAGAGTGACCCCCTGCCCCCCAAAAAAATAAAAATAAAATAAAATAGTCACATCCAACATAATGGAGAAAATGATTAAGAAAGGAGCCCAAGCTTATATTTTACACTGTTATTCAATGGAGGGATCTTCTAACAAAATAGATTATCCAAAAGGACTAGATAATATTCTTAGGAAATATGGTACCATTTTTCAAGACGTACCTCATGGTATTCCCCTGTAATGATCCAGAGATCATATAATATAATTTATCTCTAGATCAGCCCTAGTTAGAAAATAATATTATAAGCATTCCCATAGATATAAAACATGAATTGAACACTTAGCTCAAGAATTATTGGATTGTGACATTATAACCTGAAGCAAGAGTCCATATTTAGCTTCGGTCATACTTGTAAGAAAGAAGGATGGGTCTTATGACTCTGTATCAACTATACACAATTAAACAAGATTGTCATCACATGATTTGTCATTGTGCAAATCCTAACACAATATAACCAAATATTGTGTAACTATAGGATATCCTACTATTGTCACCTTAGTAATAAATCCCCTCATCGTAGTGATGGAATATGTCCACCACAAGGGAGGCTTCCCCGGTGACCTCAATGGATCAAAGTAGCAAGTTTGTTAGCCAAGCCTACCACCCCCTCTCTTGATAACCTAATGAGAAGTCTAGGTCTGTGAAATGGAGGAGGTATGGATTTGTTTGAATACCTACCCAAAACAAAAACACTTATAACATATATATGATTGATTTCCAAGTATAAACATGCAATCAAAACCTCATAAGACAATAGACAATGCTAATTTGATATAGTTGGTACAAAATTGCAATAGTACAATAGTTTATAATAGAAAGTACAAGTTTGTAACAACAAAAATAAATATGCCTAAGAAATGCAACAATTGGCTAATACCCAATTGTTATATGTAATTTCTAGGTAAGTTAGGCCACCTTAAGATCAATGTATGAAAGAAATATGAGAGTATTTAGATGTTTGTAGAATTTTTTTGAAATAGTAGCTAGTTTGCAATCAAATTAGCTCAAGTTAGTGTTAGTAAAGTTAGTAAATAGCTTGCGAGATTGAAAATAAAGAGTTTTTTTATCACTTTCACCACAAGAGAGCTTTAATGATTAGTGCCTTAGGGCTATGTAGTCTTTACAACAACAAACACAAATAGTCTTGGAACTTGATATAGATGCAACCAAGAGGTAGGAATCGATATATAAGGTGCTAGCACATTAGGGCCTTGAATATTGAATCTTGAGGAGGAAAATTTCTAGGGTGAAAGCACTTTTGGGCCCTATAAACCTTTTCTCCCTTCTTGTAGCTTCACCTAGGTCAACAATAAAGAGTCTAGGGTTTAGGAGTCTAACCCTAGGTAGGATTTCCTTCACAAATTTATGGATGAAAATAACCTTGTGAGAGGAGGAATCACTTATGATCCTCTCTTAGGGTTTTACCAAGAAAAATATTCAATATGAACAAGTAAAATTCACCATGAAACATTTAATAACATGAGATAAAATTGTATAAATTTAATTACTTCACTAATATATGACAAGAATAAACCCTAATTGTGGAAATACCATCCAAAAATCAGCAAATAAGCATCCACACTTAACCTCCAAGAGATAGCACATAAGGTAAAAGAGCCAATAACCCTAAAAGGGAAAAAATTTCAAACTTGTTCTCTCACAAAGGTGAGAAGTTGTGATGATAAAATGAAATTTGAAGGTCCTCTATTTATATGAGGCCTTGCAAACCAATTTTCCCACTTCAATTTGTCAACAACAAAACATAAGAGGGTCGACCCCTCTAATTTATCTTTCATTAATTCAAAATATAAAATTTACATAAACATAGCCCTAATAAGGTGACGTCATGCCCTAGAAGGGTGATGTATGGCTCATAAGTGTGACATCAAGGATGAAATGGTGGAACGTTGGGTCTCCAAAGGCCATGTGTCATGTCCTCAAGTGCCAAAGTTCCATGCTATGTTCTCTTCTTTTCAAACCACCGCATGCTTACATCCCATGCTTCAAACCCTATCCCTCTAGGATGAAGTCAAAGGCTAGGAGATGACATCCTAGGCCTCCAAAGGAAAACATCCAAGTGGAGAAGGGTGTGGCCTCGTCCTCTAGTGATGTCGAGGTTCCTCCAAAGGTGACATCATGTATCCTCTAGGTGCAACATTTATCATCCTTTGTCTTCCTCATGTGGAGTCCAATGTCCAACCTATGCATCAAACATGTGCATCAACCCCCCTTTTCAAACTAAAAAAAATCTCAAAGACCTTATAAGTTTAACCTAATTTAGGTATGGGAGGTGTGTCATGGTGCCCTATTGAGTAAGCCAATCCCCAAGTCAAGGGATGTTTCCCAGGAGGACCCTATCTAGATCATGTGATGAGTATGAGGTGGATTGGGGAAAGACTTTTGGGCATGGGGTTATTGACATATCAAGGGTTCATATTGTCTCATTTATGGGTGCCTTTGTGGAGGGTGTGATATGTCCTTCGTTTGCAGTGCAACATTTTTCCAAACCCTTTCCTTTAATTTATTATAGTCTGAACATTGAGTACTATGTGAAATGGAAAGTAAAGAGTACCAAAATGACACTTGTAGTTAGAAACACACAAAGTGTCATATGCAGTGGAAATTAAGAGACACCACAAAATGCATTTCCCCAACAAGTGGAACATTTATTAATTATATGTTTTAGAAGGTCCTTGATTCTTATGGAGTAACATTTAATTTCTCTCAAGACCTTAGGGAAACCATCTGGAAGAATAGTTATGAGAAGGAATGGTACAATGACCCTTCAAGGAACCACCCAGTAGAAACCCTTTTCCCAAGGGTGACCTACTTACTAGGAAACCATGCCACCCACCAAGGTGAAACTAGGAAAAATGTATAATTTCCAAGAAAATGATCGATAATTAAGAAAGGATTATTTGCAACATGTTTAAATGATTCAAATATTAAAATGACACTTACCATGAGATTTTACTTGTTACCTCATGAAGCAAGACCTATTTTCTTCTCGGAGCCAAACCAATGTAGTGGATGATGCTTTATGGTAAAGTAGAGGGGCTCTGCAGGATTTTCTGGTCAATATGACTCTCGACACTCCATCTATGCTACCTGTGGGCCTCAATACATGATATACTTAGTTACCCCTAGACTGAGGGGGTAACAAAGATTATTATTAAAGATAAGTTTCTTATTCCAATTGTGGACAAACTATTGGATGAGCTTCACAGTGCTAAGAATCTCTCCAAGATTGATCTAAAATAAGGGAATTACCATATAATCATATGAGAATAGGACATTCCCAAAACCATTTTTTATACCCATGAAGGCCTATATGAATTCCAAGCCTTTCCCTTTGGACTATCAAACACCCTAGCTACCTTCCAAGAAATTATGAACAACTATTATGTCCATAATTACAAAAGTTTGTGCTTGTGTCTTTGACGATATACTAGTTTACAACAAAAATTGTATCTTGTACTTCAAGCATGTGGAGACAGTGTTGAAACTATTAGAAGAAAATAAATTCTATGCAAACAAATCAAATGCAAGTTTCAAAAGGAAGAGGTATAATTAATGGGCCATGATGTATCAACAAAAGTAGTCAAGGTAGACCCAAAGAATATTGTGGTGATTAATAATTGGCCTAATCCAAAAATGATCACATCATTACGAGGACTCTTGGTCTAATAGCATATTATAGAAGCTTTGTAAAAAACAATATGGAGACTGTTGCTCCACTAACAACATTCTTGAAGAAGGATGCCTTCATATGGGATGATGTAGTTAAAGCTTGTTTTAATAGGATGAAGGCTATACTGATGACCACTCATTTTTTGACAACCCTAGACTTCATGAAACCTTTTTGATCAAATATGATGCATCAAGAACATGAATAGGAGTTGTTATTATGAAATAAAACACCCCATTTCCTTTGAATGTCAAAGGTTAAACTTGAGAGAGTAAACAAAATCTATTTATGACAAGGAAATTGTTGGGTATGTGTTATATTATTTGCACGAGTAGTAGTGTCTGAGTTGCGTCGTGCACGCAGGGGGGTTTGAGGGGGGCCCTCTAGGCCCCCCCATTGGGCGGTGTAGGGGTTCGGGGGGTAGTGCCCCCGATAATTTTTTTTTGCCTCGGGAAACATGTCGCATTTTTGCCTCATTTTTCGTGTCTATTGTTGGGCGATTTTTTGGCACATGGTTTTATTTCGTTGGTTTTCTATTTCTGGTTAAGGAATTAGGGTTGTTGACTAATCCAAGTCATTGGGTTATGGTTTTGGATGCCACTAGCTCCTATATGTATATTATTTTGTAAACAATGTGTCACTATGAATGAATATAGAATATGTTGGTTTTTCTGGTTGGGTTTCCAGAGGAAAAATATTTGTGTAATGTTTGTATTTTCCATTGTATCTTTTCCGTTCTTTTACTGAAAATCTGTTTGCAGTAAATATTGTACAAGGTTAAAATCTACATTTAGTATCAAAGTGAGGTTGGCTTCAGGGGGACACCTTTGTGGTCAAGGGTTTGGCTCGTGACTATGATAAGCCTTGTTACAGTGGGAGATCTGTGGTATTGATTTTTTAGGTGAAAATAAATGACGATCAATTCGGAAATGGAGATTGAGAAGTTTAATGGAAAAAGTTTTGAGTTGTGGAAGCTCAAGATGGAATATTTGTTGGTGGACAGAGATTAGTGGATCACAATAGATCTAGGTACTGCACCTACAGGAACTTTAGAAGATGACTGGAAAAATTTGGATAAGAAGGCAAAGAGCTCAATCCGACGGTGTCCCTCAGATTCAGTATTACTGAAAGTGTCAGAGGAAGCTACAACTAAGGATTTATGGGATAAGTTGGGGAATTTGTATCAGTCTAAGTCCCTAGTAAATAAACTATTCCTAAGAAAGAAGTTGTATAACCTGAGGATGAGAGATGGAGAGTCAGTGGCAGAGCATTTGAAGGCCTTCAATATTTTGGTAAGTAAGTTAGTATCTGTTGAGATTAAAATTTCAGATGAATATAAGTGTATCATTTTACTGTGTTCTTTACCAGACTCGTGGGATAGTCTAGTTGTATCCATAGGTAGTATTACAAATTCCTTGAAGTTTGATGAAGAGGTCTCATCCTTATTGTTGGAGGAGATGAGACACAATAATATGAAAGGACAGAGCACAGACACATTATTTGCAAGAGGACGCTCCTAGGAAAGAAATAGATCTAAGCTATCAAGTGGGAGATCTAAGTCTAAGGGTAGATCTAAATCTCTCGGAAAGTTTGTAAAGGTATGTTGGAGATATGGAAAAGAAGGGAACTACAAGAAGCGATGTAGATCAAAAGTTGAGAAAAAGAAGGGATATGAAGAATCTCCTTCTACAGAAGAAAAGACCTCCAAGGAAGAAGGAGGGGATGTGTACTTGGATTCTTCAAGAACACATGCAGATCATGAGACATGGTTGGTTGACTCAAGTGCATCCTTTCATATGACTCCCCATAGGGAGTGGTTCTTTGAATATGAAAGGTATGATGGAGGTAATGTTTTCCTAGGTGATGACTCGACAACCAGAATCATAGGTTGAGGAAAAGTCAAGTTGAGGCTCATAGATGGAAGGATTAGAACACTACTTGGTGTTCTACACATCCCATGATTGGCCAAAAAATTGATTTATGTAAGCAAAATGGACGATGCAAGTGTAAAAACAATATTTGAAAAGGAAACTTGTAGGATGGTTCAAGGAGCAATGGTGTTGTTGAAGGGAGTTCGGTTTGGAACTCTGTATAATCTACAAGGAAACCATATTAGTGATGGGTGTAATAGTTCCATTGTTCCTGATATTGGAGTTGAAGAAGAAATAACTCCTACAGTCTCTGGAGAAAAGGTTATGATGTGGCATCAAATACTAGGGTATATTAGAGAGAAGGGTCTTTGACTACTACACGGTAAAGGTATGGTTGAAGGTATGTCTAACTTCTCTCTGGATTTTTATTTCTGTGAACATTTTGTATATGGGAAGCAGAATCAGGTAATATTCCCCTCTGGTGCATCGAGGGCAGAAGGAATTTTACAGCTAGTTCATAGTGATGTTTTTGGACCTATATAGGTCCCATAATTTGGAAAATATGTGTACTATGTCTCATTTATAGATGAATTCTCGAGGAATAATTGGATATATTTCCTCAAGAAGAAATATAAAGTCTTTGACAGTTTTAAACAATTTAAGGCTCTTGTTGAGAATCAAACAGAAAAAAGAATTAAGGTGTTGAGGATAGATAATGGCAGAGAGTTATGTGGGAATGTATTTGAAGAATTATGTAAGAAGTGTGGTATAGCAAGGCAGAATACTACTCCATATACACCTTAACATAATAAAGTTGCAGAAAGGATGAACAAGAAGCTGATGGAAAAAACAAGGTGCATGCTCAATGGTGTCGGGTTAGGGAAATAATTCTGGGCAGAGGCAGTGGGTACTACATGTTACCTGGTCAACAGATCACCCTCATCAACGTTGGATGAAAAAACTCCACAATAGGTATGGACTAGTAAGAAACCTTCTCTCACACATCTCAAGGTATTTGGATGTGATGCATATGTTCATGTTCCAAAGGAAAACATGAGTAAGCTAGATAAGAAGACTGAAAAGTGTATCTTTATTGGATATAAATATGGTCTCAAAGGTTATAAGATTTGGAACCCATAAACTAAGAAGGTAGTGTATAGCTGAGATGTGGTATTTAGAGAAATGAAGGATGTTGTTAAACAGGAAGTCCTACCAAGTAAGGAAGAACCATAGAAAATAGAGTTTGATTTAAAGGATGATGAATCAGACTCTACAGAAGAAGAAGATCCTCATACTCCAGTATTGAGTAGATCGGTTCGAGAAAGAAGGCTACCGGAAAGGTATACTCCATATGATTTCCGTTCAAATTTTTATTTGTCTATTATTGATGATGATCCTAGAACTATCAGGGAGGTAGTGGATTCAAAGGATGGAAATCTTTGGGAAAATGCCATGGATGAAAAATGGCAGCCTTGGATAATAATGAGGCTTGGGATCTAGTGGAGTTGTCGACTGGAAGAAATCCCATTGACAACAAATGGGTATTTAAAAAGAAGCTGAATGCAGAAGGAAAAGTGGAGAAATACAAAGCTCGGTTAGTAGCAAAGGGTTATTCCCAGGTTGAGGGAATTTATTTTTGTGAGATTTGTTCTCATGTTGCCAAGTTAACCTCTATAATATTTTTTTTATCTATTTCTACTGCATTTTATTTTGAAGTAGAACAAATGGATGTGAAGACAACATTCCTACATGGGGATCTAAAAGAAGAAATCTATATGAAGCAGTTGGAAGGATTTGTTGTGGAAGGAAAGAAGGAGTTGGTATGCAAGCTGAAAAAGTCCATGTATGGTTTAAAACAATCACCAAAGATGTGGTATAAAAAATTTGATACTTATATGTTGGGACTTGGTTTCAAAAGAATCAAACATGATCATTGTGTGTATTTTAAAATAATTGGTGATCATTTGATTTATTTGGTCTTGTATGTGGATGACATGTTGTTGATAGGAAACAACAAGGAGATTATCCAGGATGTGAAAACTTAGTTATCCTCTAAATTTGACATGAAGGATCTTGGTGCTTCAAATTTCATTTTGGGCATGGAAATTAAAAGAGATCGGAAAAAGAGGAAACTCTGGTTAAATCAGAGAAAATATGTTGAGATAATATTGCAGAGGTTTAATATGGAGGAATGTAAACCGATCAACGTTCCTATTCCTGTTGGTGTAAAGTTATGTACGGATCAGTGTCCCAAGACACAGGAAGAGGAGGAGGACATGTCTCGTGTTCCATATGGTCTCATGTTCCATATGTAAGTGCAGTTGGATGTTTGATGTATGGAATGGTCTGTACTAAACTGGACATTGCCCATGCAGTGGGAGTTTTGAGCATGTATATGTCAAAACCAGGGAAGGAGCATTGGACAACAGTAAAAAGGGTTTTTAGGTATTTGTGTGGCACTGCTAGTTATGGATTGTGCTACCAAGGAATACCAGGATTGGACAGAGTGGTGGATATACATGGCTTTGTGGATGCAGACTGGGCTAGATATCTGGATCGTAGGAGATCTACAAGTGGGTACGTGTTTAACCTGTTTGGAGGAGCAATAAGTTGGATGAGCAAAAGGCAGGCTGTAGTGGCACTTTCATCTACAAATGCTGAATACATGGCAACCACTCATGAAAGTATGGAAGCAATATAGTTACAAATATTGTGTTCAGGTATTGGGTTGGTATAGAAAGATGTAAGGATATATTCTGATAGTCAGAGTACAATTTTTCTGGTGAAGAACCCGACTTATCATTCAAAGACAAAGCATATTGATATTCAATATCACTTTGTGAGAGACATGGTTGAAGAATATAAAGTATTGTTGGTGAAGGTGGACACTTTGAATAATGTTGCAGATTCATTAACAAAATCTGTGAGCACTGAGAATTTCTCTTGGTGTAGAGGATCCATGGGCATTGTTGCCCTAGATTGTTGACTATGTAACCTTTTAACCCCCTATATGCAAACAAAACAACATGTGGGAGAATGTTGGGTACTTGTTATATTCTTTACACGAGTAGTAGTGTCTGCATTACGCTGGGCACACAGGGGGGTTTGAGGGGGGGCCACTGGGCCCCCCATTAGGTGGTGTAAGGGGGTTTGAGGGGGGGGACACTAGGCCCCCCCTTGGGTGGTGCAGGGGGCCAAAATCCCCCTGCGCGGGGGTTTGAGGGAATGCCCCCCCAAATTTTTGTTTTTCCTCGAGAAACATGTCGCATTTTTTCCTCGTTTTTCATGTTGCCTCGATTTTCATGTCCATTGTTGGGCGGTTTTTCGGCACATGGTTTTTTACCTATGGTTTTCTATTTCCAGTTAAGGAATTAGGGTTGTTGACTAATCCAGGTCAATGGATTAGGGTTTTTGAAGCTGCTGGCTCCTATATGTATATTGTATTGTAAACAATGTATCAATATGAATTAATATAGAATATGTTGGTTTTCCCGGTTTGGGTTTCCAGGGGAAAAATCTCTGTGTAATGTTTGTATTTACCATTGTATCTTTTCTATTCTTTTACTGAAAATTTGTTTGCAGTAAATATTGTACAAGGTTTAAATCTACATAAATTTTGTTAATCATTCATGCCTTAGTAAAATGAAAGTAATATTTTCTAAGAGCCAAATTCTTGGTCAAAACAGACCACAACCTAAAATATTTTCTAGACTAGAAGAGTTTAATATTAAAATAACAAAAATAGGTAACCAAAATCCAAGTTTTTTTATTATTATTTTGAAATCCTCTATAAAAAGGACAAGGAAAACCAAGTTGTTGATATATTGTCAAGAAAAGAAGAAGGATATGCCACATTATGCTCAATTTCAATAGTCATTTCCGAATGGATCTCAAATTTTCAAGATGAGTATGTGAAAAGTAAAAAAAATAGGACGTTAATCGAAGAATTTAAAAACAACGACACATCAAGTGAAAATTTTAATTGGGAGAATAATATATTGTAGTATAAGGGAATAATATATTTACCTAACACCTTCAAATTCAAAAATCCAAGTCTTAAAATAAAATCATGATTCCTTGACTGCAAGTCATGTTGGATTTTTCAAAATGTGCTACAATATCCAACAATATTTCTTCTGGAAAGGAATGAAGGATGATATTCAAAAATGTGTGGTCGAATGCAACCCCTGTCAACACCAAAATTTCGAATCAACCAAACCTATAGGTCTCCTTCAACCCCTTCATATTGTAGATCAGAAATGGATGGAAGTATCTATGTATTTTATCACGTGTCTCCTCACCTTATATGGGAAGGAAAACATATTTGTAATAGTATATCGATTAACCAAATATGCTCATTTCATTGGAACATCATCAAAATATAAATCCAGACAAATTTCCAATACTAATGTGAAAAATATCTATAGACTCCATGGGTTTCCCAAATTTATCATCATTGATAGGTGTTATCACCTAAAATTCACTCACATAAATATACAGGTGATCACCAAAAGGGTCATCAGTTCAATGCACTAAGGTGCATGTTCATGGCATTAATACACCATCTTCAGTAGGACAAAACTATACAAAGTGGCTTAATGATATGGATTTTTCATAATCTGCGTACTCCCACATGATTATTACTTCAAAATTCGCATGGTAGGACCATAAATGAATTCTCACCAACTTTTGGCACATTAATGACCAAGAATACCATTATATGTAATTCCTAGTTGAAGGACCAAGAGGCCTTGAGCCTATGGGAATTAAAGGCTAGTAATTCAAGTGGGTGCATGTCCACTCATGCATAGGAAGCCACACCCAAGTGGCCTCCTCTTTCCCATTGAAACCAACCTCCCCTTTCCCATTAAAAACAGTCTTTATCAAGCTTGTTGGAGGCCTATAAAAAGAGGCCATTAGCATGCACAAAGAAAAGAGAATCCAAAGTAATGTTATGTTGGTTGCATGATCTTAGAGAATCCTTGTTTCTCACAATATCATCCATACTTTCATAGGAATTACATCTTAGTGTATTAAACCTCTCTCCCATTGAGAGATTTATACACATATTCTTACCATTTCATTTTGAGAGAGAGAGAGAGAGAGAGAGAGAGAGAGAGAGAGAGAAGGGAAAAAGAAAACCCATCCCAAGGAGGAAGAGGGTGGTTCATCTGCTGACCAACTCTTAAAAAATACAAAAAGCATAAACTTATACCCAAGTTCTATGGGATTTACCAAATATAAAGGAGAGTAGCCCAAGTAGCCTATGCTTTAGATGTACCAAAAAAGGTGAAGTTACACCATGTTTTCCATGTTTCTTATTTGACAAAAAATTTGGAACCAACAACTCATAAACATATAGAACTACCTCTTCTGGATGAAGAAAGGAATCTAGTACTTGAACCCTGAGTTATCTTATAAATCATAAATGTTATCACTCCAAGAGTATTTCCATGACTGTAAAGGGATTGAGCTTGGTAACTAAAAAAATGATTTGAATAATGTATAAACTGGATCAAGTTAGATGACTTGATAATGCTCTCATTCACTCAAAATACACATGAATTCACTCAAACATAGAAGGCCTTCAACTATATCTTGTTTAGAAAGTTTAATCAAGGCATGAAAGTATGAAGAATGCAGAATGCTTATCATATCAGTAGAATCACATACACACAATTACACATGTGAATAACTAACTATAACAGACAAAATTTGCTTATAAGCTTAGTCTATCAATGAAGAGATGAGATGATAGTCATCTTTCATTAGATAAACATAAAAAAATGCACATAAAATTTACTCATAAACATGGAAAATACAAGAAAAATAAAATTGAACAATCTACAGTGAAAGAAGCTTATGTTTCAATATGTATTCATAGTGTCTCTCATACATGAATAATAGCCAAATCTCCAAACTCCAAAACCTCTCTCTAGATCCTCTCTTTGGTCCTATTTATATAGATATTACATGCTCATGTATATCCAAAATATATGGATATCATAACCTCTTCACCTATCTTTGGTTGGTTGAAGATATCCAACTCAAATCCGAATTTGTGAGGTGGTTAGCAAAACAAAGTATACAATTTTTTGAAATATTCCTCTCAAAGATTCACCCATATCTCCCAAATCCGAATAGTTGCTAAAAAACTGAGAGAGTTTTTTGAATATGAGCTCGTTCTTGTGAAGAAACTCTCTCACTTTCCAAAAATACATTTCTAGATCATCAGAATCTATCTCCAAAAATGATGACTAAAACAGGGAAACACAGATTTCCAATATCTAGTCATATTCCTACAATATAGGATTTGATCCCTAGAATGTTCCCATTGAGGAAACGAAGTGACACCTACATTATTTGATGGGGGGTTATCTTATATGTGGCCACCTTGACCCAAAAATCCTCTTTCCAGGTGGAATTTTGACCTTTTGACCAAAATTTGTGAAGTCTTGAGAGTTTGCAGCGCAATATACAGGAAAAAACTGCTTTGCACTACAAACTAGTTGTAGATGGCTGTTTTGACCTTTGTGCATAAAGAAATGACTTTGAAGGTGAATTGAGGGCTAGAAGTGGTCTCTTTAGACCTGAAAATTCATATGATAACATGTGTAGGCATGAGAACGACAATTTTTATCTTTAGGCCTCTTCATACTTCATTTTGCAATACTAAAGTTTGATATCAAAATGTCATATTTCCAATGCTATAGACAAGTGCTCAATGCCTTTGGAGTTGCTGCTTGAAAAGTGAATACCATGTACTCTGGAGAACACTTACAAAAATTATGAGTTTGTATACATAATCTCCCTTTGGCCACTCCATCAACACAAACCCTAAAACAAAGTATTTATGTGATATACATTTTTGTTGTACTTTAGCTTATTCATATCATCAAAGCGTCCTCCATGTGCTTCAATAATCAATATTTCCCTTTGAGAAGTAATCATAACATTCATCATCAAAAGGAGTCAAAACAACGCATATTGTCAATAGGGTCATTATATGCAAAAATGCCAAAATTGCGGTCCAACCTACTGAGAATCCAAATGGACAGTAAGAACTTGTCTTAACACCAAAAATGGAACATCAAAGCATCATTTACCAACTTCTTTTATCAATAGCACTGGGTGAAGAAGTTTCTTCCAAGAATATGTCCAAATTCTCCTTGGTCAACATATCCTTTGCCAAATAGACATCCTCTGCTAGTTTCTTGTTGCTTAACATTAAACTGAGGTTCTGCTTATGCTAAATGACCAAGAAAACAAATATTAAAATCACTTTCATGACTCAATGCTACCAGTACTTTCTGGGAGCTAACATCTAGCTCCAACTGGGATGGAAACTTCCCTGTGAGGTTTCTAAGAACTTAGTAGTTCCAGTCTCCTTGTTCATTGGGCTATGGAGTCAATAGTCAACCATTCTCTGAACTTTACAAAAATTGCAGTTCCATTGGGCATGGAGTCATATGGCTTGTGCCACCAATCCTTTGCAAACCTTTAAGATCTGTCACTTGTGTCATATCCTGATATACTGAGAAGAACTTTGCTGGTTTTTTTGAAACCAAAATCTTTCATACTACTAACCAACTGAAATTGAAAATAAATGCTCAAATAGTGAGCCTATTCTCTTGTCCACTCCTACTTCTAACCAGTTCTGCAACTTGGTCAAGTAAAGGCAAACTTCCATAACAACCATTCAAGTAATTTCAAAACTAAAAATATTTCTTCCATGCCACTAATCAATAGATGATGTCTGAATTGTAACAATAGTGATAAAAAATCCTCCAGGACACAAGATTGACCCGGAAGTGATGATGAGTAAAAGAAATCTGAAATTTTCACGTACTCGGAACCATAAGACTCCATCAAGGCTGCAACCAAATCCTTGAAACAAATATAACATACATGCTTCTCTACAAAAAAAAATGCTCATCTATGACTATCTCTTTGCTTGAAAGATGATGACCCTCTAACTCTCTTGTGATCAGATCTTGATCATTGCTAGTAACAATCATTTCTTTAGAATGATGCTCATAAGATAATGACAAAACAGGGTTTACATAATATGGTTTGTGATCAACTAAGAACATAAAATTACCTATGCAATCATCAGTTACTTCATGATCAAAATGGTTGGAAAACTGATCATCAACTTGCCATGCATACCTGTCCATAGGAACGTCTGCAAACAAAGGAGAATCTGATTCCTAATCTGACATATATTCACATTCTTGTTGTTGTTCAAGATCTGATTCATACTCACTGTCTTCTTCCTCAAAAACTGAAACATACTGACAACTTCCTTTCTCCTATGTATGCATATCTTCAAAGTAGACTAGATCTTGAACTCTCTGAGAAGCACATATGTTCTCCTTAAGTTCTTGGGCATCTTTAAATGGACATGCTAAGGATGAAGACTTCCTTTCTAACAAGAGAAGAACGAGTTTTGAATGTTGGGCCATAACATAGTACCATGGTAGTGATCTCAGTACGTCAGATCTCCAAGGGCATGCTATGATAAGTGTTGTAGAACCTTATGTTGAAGACGGACAAAACTTCGTCTTCGCCTCTCCTCAAAGCGTAAAAATCAGCGAGTTACAAATCAAAATATTTGTTCTCACCCCAATACTTTGAAAAAACATTTGACAACTCGATCCAAGAGCCAAATGAATCGGCCCTCAAATCCTTAAACCATAGAGCAACATCTCTAAATAAATATTTGGAAAGCAGTCTCATAATAAGATCATCATTTATAATCTCAAATTGATACACAAAGTTTTCAAAATCCCCCAAATGCCTCTCTGTTGTGACATGATCCTCTCTAGAAAATCGGGGAAGATATTCAAGGTAATCAAGAGGATAAGGATGAAGGAGGTATGGCAGCCTTAAAGGCCTAAACAACTTATGAAGAGGGGAGTTCATCTGCTGACTAACTCCTATACGGTGTTGTACTCAAAGTATTTCCATTGGTATAACATATATCACCTTGTTTTATTCGTGTTCTTACATAATGTGTTCTTATTTCCTTATTTTGTTTATATTATTTGTTTTATGGTGCTCCACTAATACTCTAACAATTCTCTGTGGTGCTAGTTAATCCTAGGATAACACTAAATTTCCTCTTTTGCTCACCCAAGTGACAAAAGAGGTAAAACAATAGGGAAGAAAAATATATTTGTAATAGTAGACCAATTAACCAAATATTCTTACTTAATTTGAATATCATCGAAATCTAAAGCTAGACAAATTGCCAAGAGTAATGTGAAAAATATTTATAGATTCCATGTGTTTCCCAGATTTATTGTCGGTGATAGGGACCCCAAATTTACCAATAATTTTTGGAAGGAATTGTTGCACTAAGTGGGGATATCACTGACCATGAGCACTTCATACCATCCCTAGACACCTGGACAAACTAGATTGACAAATAAATTCCTTAAAGGATACCTGAGGAATTTCATGAACGATCATTAGTCACAATGGTACAATTGGATACATATTACAAAATGATAGTACAACACTACTTACCACAACAAAAATGACCCCTTTTGAAGCTTTATATGGATATCCACCACCACTATTAAAAGAGTATGTTGTTTCCAAATTCGAATCCCCTACC
The DNA here is from genome assembly GCA_010110895.2 of Picea sitchensis. Taxonomy (NCBI): domain Eukaryota; kingdom Viridiplantae; phylum Streptophyta; class Pinopsida; order Pinales; family Pinaceae; genus Picea; species Picea sitchensis. The sequence continues at coordinate 115,693 of SNQJ01S0013900.1, forward strand.
ATGAAAAACTACCTAGCCACTCTTGATGAAATCCTTTGTATCCTCAAGTCTCATATTAAGCAAGCAAGGAAGGGAATCAAGCAACAAGTTAATTTAAAGAGAAATTATCATGAATTTGAAGCAGTAGATTAGATGTTCATCTAACTCCAACCATACAAGAAAAAAATTCTTAAAAAATACAAAAAGTATAAACTTATACCCAAATTATGTGGGCTTTACCAAATATAAAGGAGAGTAGGCCAAGTAACCTATGCTTTAGATGTACCAAAAAAGGTGAAGTTACATAATGTTTTCCATGTTTCTTATTTGACGAAAAAAATTGGAACCAACAACTCATAAACATATAGAACTACCTCTTCTGGATGAAGAAAGGAATCTAGTACTTGAACCCTAAGTTATCTTAGAAATCATAACTGTTATCACTCCAAGAGTATTTCCATGACTGTAAAGGGAATGAGCTTGGTAACTAAAAAAATGATTTGAATAATGTATAAACTGGATCAAGTTAGATGACTTGATAATGCTCTCATTCACTCAAAATACACATGAATTCACTCAAACACAGAAAGCCTTCAACTATATATTGTTCAGAAAGTTTAATCAAGGTATGAAAGTATGAAGAATGAAGAATGCTTATCATATCAGTAGAATCACATACACACAATTGCACATGTGAATAACTAACTATAACAGACAAAATTTTCTTATATGCTTAGGCTATCAATGAAGAGATGAGATGATAGTCATCTGTCATTAGATAAACATAAAAAAAATGCACATAAAATTTACTCATAAACATGGAAAATACAAGAAAAATAAAACTGAACAATCTACAGTGAAAGAAGCTTATGTTTCAATATGTATTCATAGTGTCTCTCATACATGAATAATAGCCAAATCTCCAAACTCCAAAACCTCTCTCTAGCTCCTCTCTTTGGTCCTATTTATATAGATATTACATGCTCATATATATATATATATATATATATATATATAAATATATGTATCTCATAACCTCTTCACCTATATTTCGTTGGTTGAAGATATCCAACTTAAATCCGAATTTGTGAGGTGGCCAACAAAACAGAGTATACAATTTCTGGAAATATTCCTCTCAAAGATTCACCCATATCTCCCAAATCCGAATAGTTGCTGAAAAAATGAGAGATTTTTTTGAATATGAGATCGTTCTTGTGAAAAACCTCTCTCACTTTCCAAAAATACATTTCCATATCATCATAATCTATCTCCAAAAATGATGACTAAAACAAGAAAACACAGATTTCCAATATCTAGTCATATTCCTACAATCTAAGATTTGATCCCTAGAATGTTCCCATTGAGGAAACGAAGTGCCACTTGCATTATTTGCTGGGGGATTATCTTATATGTGGCCAAATTGACCCAAAAATCCTCTTTCCAAGTCGAATTTTGACCTTTTGACCAAAATTTGTGAAGTTTGGAGAGTTTGCAGCGCAATATACAGGAAAAAACTGCTTTGCGCTACAAACTGGTTGTAGATGGTTGTTTTGACCTTTGTGCATAAAGAAATGACTTTGAAGGTGAACTGAGGGTTGGAAGGGGTCTCTTTAGACCTGATAATTCATATGATAACCTGTGTAGGCATGAGAACCTTAATTTTTATCTTTAGGCCTCTTCATACTTCATTTTGCAAAACTAAAGTTTGATATCAAAATGTCATATTTCCAATGCTATAGACAAGTGCTCAATGCCTTTGGAGTTTCTTCTTGAAAAGTGAATACCCTTTACTCTGGAGAACACTTACAAAATTTTTGAGTTTGTATACATAATCTCCCTTTGGCCACTCCATCAACACAAACCCTAAAACAAAGTATTTATGTGATATACATTTTTTTGTACTTTAGCTTCTTCATATCATCAAAACATCCTCCATGTGCTTCAATAATCAATATTTCCATTTGAGAAGTAATCAAAACATTCATCATCAAAAGGAATCAAAACAACGCATATTGTCAATAGGGTCATTATATGCAAAAATGCCAAAATTGTGGTCCAACGTGCTGAGAATCAAAATGGATAGTAAGAACTTGTCTTAACACCAAAAATGGAACATCAGAGAATAATTTACCAACTTATTTTATCAATAGGTCCGGGTGAAGAAGTTTCTTCCAAGAATATGGCCAAATTCTTCTTGGTCAACATATCCTTTTCCAAATAGACATCCTCTGCTAGTTTCTTGTTGCTTGACATTAAATTGAGGTTCTTCTTATACATGCTCACCAACTATGCTCTTTGTGTATATTTCTTTCTGACATCCTTCCTCAACTTAGTAACCTTAGTAATTTTCCTTTGATGATGGGCTGCAACCTTGTAAGAAGATCCAAAGACTCAATGATAGCTTAAGAGCCTCTAAAAACGTCTTTTGATATACCTTTTCCACCCAAAATGGCTCAAAAATTCAAAACAAAGTTTTTCCATGAGTTGTCAATGCACTAAGTGTAAAAATAGTGCTTTGCACTGCAAACCACTCTTCATGAAGAATAATCATAATATAGATGTCAATTCAGGTTTTGAAATGTAATGATGGGTTATTATGACCCACGAGTGACCTTGACAACTTAGAATTGACCCTTATAAGTGACTTGAATTAACGAGACATCAAATTATGCTAAATGACCAAGAAAAAAAATATTAAAATCACTTTCATGACTTAATGCTACCAATACTTTCTGGGAGCTAACATCTAGCTCCAACTAGGATGGAAAATTCCCTGTGAGGTTTCCAAGAACTTAGTAGTTCCAGTCGCCTTGTTCATTGGGCTATGGAGTCAATAGTCAACCATTCTTTGAACTTTACAAAACTTGCAGTTCCATTGGGCATGGATTCATATGGCTTGTGCCACCAATCCTTTGCAAACCTTTAAGATCTGTCACTTGTGTCATATCCTGATATACTGAGAAGAACTTTGCTGGTTTTTTTGAAACCAAAATCTTTCATACTACTAACTAACTGAAACTGAAAATAAATGCTCAAACAATGAGCTTATTCTCTTGCCTACTCCTACTTCTAACCAGTTCTGCAACTTGGTCAAGTAAAGACAAACTTCCATAACAAACATTCAATTAATTCCAAAATTGAAAAGATTTCTTCCATACCACTGATCAATAGATGATGTCTGAATTGTAACAATAGTGATAAAAAATCCTTCAGGACACAAGACTGACCCAGAAGTGATGATGAGTAAAATAAATCTGAAATTTTCACATACTCAGAACCATAAGACTCCATCAAGGTTGCAACCAGATCCTTGAAACAAAGATAAGATACATGCTGCTCTAAAAAAAACAAATGCTCATCTATGACTATCTCTTTGCTTGAAATATGATGACCCTCTAACTCTCTTGTGATCAGATATGATCATCGCTAGTAACAATCATTTATTTAGAATGATGCTCATAAGATAATGACAAAATAGGGTTTACATAATATGGATTATGATCAACTAAGAACATAAAATTACCTATGCAATCATTAGTTACTTCATGATAAAAATGGTTGGAAAAATGATCATCAACTTGCCATGCATACCTGTCCATAGGAACATCTGCAAACACTGGAGAATCTGATTCCCAATATGACATATATTCACATTCTTGCTGTTGTTCAAGATCTGATTCATACCCACTGTCTTCTTCCTAAAAAACTGAAACATACTGACAACTTCGTTTCTCCTATGTATGCATATCTTTAAAGTAGATTGGATCTTGAACTCTTTGAGAAGCACATATGTTCTCCTCAAGTTCTTGGGCATCTTTAAATGGACATGCTAAGGACGAAGACTTCCTTTCTAACAGGAGAAGAACGAGTTTTGAATGTTGTTACATAACATAGTATACCATGGTAGTGATCTCAGTACGTCGGATCTCCAAGGGCATGCTATGATAAGTGTTGTAGAACCTTCTGTTGAAGACGGGCAAAACTTCGTCTTCACCTCTCCTCAAAGCGTAAAAATCGGTGAGGTACAAATCAAAATATTTGTTCTCACCCCAATACTTTGAAAAAGCATTTGACAACTCGATCCAAGAGCCAAATGAATCGTCCCTCAAATCCTTAAACCATATAGCAACATCTCTAAATAAATATTTGGAAAACAGTCTCATAATAAGATCATCATGTATAATCTCAAATTGATCAACAAAGTTTTCAAAATCCCCCAAATGCCTCTCTGTTGTGACATGATCCTCTCCAGAAAACCGGGGAAGATATTCAAGGTAATCAAGAGGATAAGGATGAAGGAGGTATGGTAGCCTTAACGGCCTAAACAACTTATTTCTGATTTTAGTTTGAAAAGAAGTGGGTTGATCATGAGGATTAACGAGTTTATAACAAGGCTCAAAAGTAATGGAAAAAGGTACTAAGATATGAGAAGGTTTTGAAACTAGTTGTAGATGGTTGTTTTGACCTTTGTGAATGAATAAATGACTTTGAAGGTGAACTGAGGGATGTAAGTGGTCTCTTTAGACCTGATAATTCATATGATAACCTGTGTAGGCCTGAGAACCTCAATTTTTATCATTTAGGCCTCTTCATACTTCATTTTGCAAAACTAAAGTTTGATATCAAAATGTCATATTTCCAATGCTATAGACAAGTGCTCAATGCCTTTGGAGTTTCTGCTTGAAAATTGAATACCCTGTACCCTGGAGAACACTTACAAAAATGTTGAGTTTGTATACATAATCTCCCTTTGGCCACTCCATCAACACAAACCCTAAAATAAAGTATTTATGTGGTATACATTTTTGTTGTACTTTAATTTCTTCATATCATCAAAACATCCTCCATGTGCTTCAATAATCAATATTTCCCTTTGAGAAGTAATCATAACATTCATCATCAAAAGGCATCAAAATAGCGCATATTTTCAATAGGGTCATTATATGCAAAAATGCCAAAATTGCGGTCAAACATGCTGAGAATCAAAATGGACAGTAAGAACTTGTCTTAACACCAAAAATGGAACATCAGAGCATCATTTATCAACTTATTTTATCAATAGGACCGGGTGAAGAATTTTCTTCCAAGAAGATGGCCACATTATTCTTGGTCAACATATCCTTTGCCAAATAGACATCCTCTACTAGTTTCCTGTTGCTTGACCTTAAGCTGAGGTTCTGCTTATACATGCTCACCAACTATGCTCTTTGTGTATCTTTCTTTCTGACATCCTTCTTCAACTTAGTAACCTTAGTAATTTTCCTTTGATGACGGGATGCAACCTTGTAAGAAGATCCAAAGACTCAATGATAGCTCAAGAGCCTCTAAAAACTTCTTTTGATATACCTTTTCCACCCGAAATAGCTCAAAAATTCAAAACACAATTTTTACATGAGTTGTCAGCACACTCAGTGTAAAAATAGTGCTTTGCGCTGCAAACTAGTCTTCATGAGGAATAATCATAAGATATATGTCAATTTGGGTTTTGAAATGTAATGATGGGTTATTATGACCCATGAGTGACCTTGACAACTTAGAATTGACCCTTCGAAGTGAGAATGACTTGACTTAATGAGACATTAAATTATGCTAAATGACCAAGAAAACAAAGATTAAAATCACTTTCATGACTCAATGCTACCAGTACTTTCTGGGAGCTAACATCTGGATCCAATTGGGATGGAAACTTCCCTGTGAGGTTTCCAAGAACCTAGTAGTTCCAGTCGCCTTGTTCATTGGGCTATGGAGTCAACAGTCAACCATTCTATGAACTTTCAAAACTTGCAGTTCCATTGGGCATGGAGTCATATGGCTTGTGCCACCAATCTTTTGCAAAACTTTAAGATATGTCACTTATATCATATCCTGATATATTGAGAAGAACTTTGCTTTTTTTTTTTGAAACCAAAATCTTTCATACTACTAACCAACTAAAACTGAAAATAAATTCTCAAATAGTGAGCTTATTCTCCTGCCTACTCCTACTTTTAACCAGTTCCGCAACTTGGTCAAGTAAAGGCAAACTTCCATAACAACCATTCAAGTAATTTCAAAACTAAAAAGATTTCGTCCATAACACTGATCAATATATGATGTCTGAATTGTAACAACATTGATAAAAAAATCCTTCAGGATTCAAGACTCACCCAAAAGTGATGATGAGTAAAAGAAATATGAAATTTGCACATACTCTGAACCATAAGAATCCATCAAGGTTGCAACCGAATCCTTGAAACCAAGATCAGATACATGGTGCTCTACAAAAAACAAATGCTCATCTATTACTGTCTCTTTGCTTGAAAGTTGATGACCCTCTAACTCCCTTGTGATCAGATCTTGATCATCAGTAGTAACAATCATTTATTTAGAATGATGGTCATAATATAATGACAAAATAAGGTTTACATCATATGGATTATGATCAACTAAGAACATAAAATTACCTATGCAATCATCAGTTACTTCATGATCAAAATGGTTGGAAAAATGATCATCAACTTGCCATGCATACCTGTCCATAGGAACATCTACAAACACTGGAGAATCTGATTCCCAATCTGACATATATTCACATGATTGCTTTTGTTCAAGATCTGCTTCATACTCACTGTCTTCTTGCTCAAAAAATGAAACATATTGATAGCTTCCTTGCTCCTGTGTACGCATATCTTCAAAGTAAACTGGATCTTGAAATCTCTAATAAGAACAAATGTTCTCCTCAAGTTCTTGGGAATCTTTAAATAAACATGCTAAGGACGAAGACTTCCTTTCTAACAGGAGAAGAACGAATTTTGAATGTTGTGCCATAACATAGTATACCATGGTAGTGATCTCAGTACGTCAGATCTCCAAGGGCATGCTATGATAAGTGTTGTAGAACATTCTGTTGAAGACAGACAAAACTTCATCTTCACCTCTCCTCAAAGAATAAAAATCAGCGACGTACAAATCAAAAGATTCGTTCTCACCCCAATACTTTGAAAAAACAATTGACAACTCGATCCAAGAGCCAATTGAATCAGCCCTCAAATCCTTAAACCACATAGCAATATCTCTAAACAAAGATTTGGAAAACAGTCTCATAATAACATCATCATGTATAATCTCAAATTGATCAACAAAGTTTTCAAAAGCCTCCAAATGCCTCTTTGTTGTGACATGATCCTGTCCAGAAAACTAGGGAAGATATTCAAGGTAATCAAGAGGATAAGGATGAACGAGGTATGGCAGCCTTAAAGGCTTAAACAACTTATTTTTTATTTTAGTTTGAAAAGCAGTGGGTTGATCATGAGGATTAACGAGTTGATAGCAAGGCCTAGAAGTAATGGAAAAAGGTACTAAGATTTGAGAAGGTTTTGAAACGATATCAATATCTGCAAGGTTACATGGCTGCTCAAAGTCAGGAGGTATTTGAATACAAAGATTGTTTTTATGAACGAGCATAGGTGAAAATACCGAATCAACATCTACAATACAAGTAGTATGCAGATCTTCTTCTTCTAATGATGGATATATAAAAGAAGGAGGATGATCATCTGAATATAGAAAACATAAGATGATCCTATTTACATGTGAAGGGAAAAGCAAGAAAGAGATGATAAATAACAACAAAAGTTTATGTAGAAGACTAATGAACTAATACCTAGATTTAGAATTCATCCCCTTCATCTTTCTGTCATCTGGATCCTCCCCAGTGGAGTCTTTGATTGTGCAGTTGCCAGGAAGATTGCTACAGTCAATTTTGTGTCCTTATTTTGTCTTCCATCAAAAGTAGGATCCATGTCATTCTCCCAGGGAAACTATCTCACTTCTGTTCCCCGACAACGACACCATTTTGTGATTACTCCAAGAGTCTTTCCCTAACTGTAAAGGGAATGAGCTTGGTAACTAAAAAAATGATTTGAATAATGTATAAATAGGATAAAGTTTGATGACTTGATAACACTCTCATTCACTCAAAATACACATGAATTCAATCAAACACAGAAGGCCTTCAACTATATCTTGTTCATAAAGTTTAATCAAGGTATGAAAGTATGAAGAATACTTATCATATCAGTAGAATCACATACACACAATTGCACATGTGAATGACTAACTATAACAGGAAGAATTTGCTTAAAAGATTAGTCTATCAATGAAGAGATGAGATGACAGTCATTTGTCATTAGATAAACATAAAACAATGCACATAACATTTACTCATAAACATGGAAAATATAAGAAAAAGAAAACTGAACAATCTACTGTGAAAGAAGCTTTTGTTTCAATATGTATTCATAGTGTCTCTCATACATGAATAATAGCCAAATATCCAAAGTCCAAAACCTCTCTCTAGCTCCTCTCTTTGGTCCTCTTTATATAGATATTACATGCTCATATAGATCCAAAATATATGGATCTCATAACCTCTTCACCTATCTTTGGTTGGTTGAAGATATCCAACTCAAATCCGAATTTGTGAGGTGGCTAGCAAAAACAGAGTATACAATTTCTGGAAATATTCCTCTCAAAGATTCACCCATATGTCCCAAATACGAACAGATGTTGAAACTATGAGAGAGTTTTTTCAATATGAACTCATTATTGTGAAAAGCCTCTCTCACTTTCCAAAAATACATTTCCATCTCATCGGAATCTATCTCCAAAAACGATGACTAAACCAGGAAAACACAGATTTCCAAAATCTAGTCATATTCCTACAATCTAAGATTTGATCCCTAGAATGTTCCCATTGAGGAAATGAAGTGAAAACTGCATTATTTTATGTGGGATTATCTTATATGTGGCCACCTTGACCCAAAAATCCTCTTTCCAAGTCAAATTTTGACCTTTTGACCAAAATTTGTGAAGTCTGAAAAGTTTGCAGCGCAATACACAAGAAAAACCTGCTTTGTGCTACAGACTGCTTGTAGATGGTTGTTTTGACCTTTGTGCATGAATAAATGACTCTAAAGGTGAAATGAGGGCCATAATTGGTCTCTTTAGACCTGATAATTCATATGATAACCTGTGTAGGCCTAAGAACCTCAATTTTTATCATTTAGGCCTCTTCATACTTCATTTTGCAAAACTAAAGTTTAATATCAAAATGTCATATTTCCAATGCTATAGACAAGTGCTCAATGGATTTGTAGTTTCTGCTTGAAAAGTGAATACTCTGTACTCTGGAGAACAATTACAAAAATGTTGATTTTGTATACATAATCTCCCTTTGGCCACTCCATCAACACAAACCCTAAAATAAAGTATTTATGTGATATACATTTTTGTTGTACTTTAGTTTCTTCGTATGATCAAAACATCCTCTCTGTGCTTTAATAATCATTTCCCTTTGAGAATTAATCATAAAATTCATCATCAAAAGGCATCAAAATAACGCATATTGTCAACAGGGTCATTATATGCAAAAATGACAAAATTGTAGTCCAACCTACTGAGAATCAAAATGGACAGCAAGAACTTGTCTTAACACCAAAAATGGAACATCAGAGCATCATTTATCAACTTCTTTTATCAATAGGACTGGGTGAAGAAGTTTCATCCAAGAAGATGGCCAAATTCTTCTTGTTCAACATATCCTTTTCCAAATAGACATCCTCTGCTAGTTTCCTGTTGCTTGACCTTAAGCTGAGGTTCTGCTTATACATGCTCACCAACTATGCTCTTTGTGTATCTTTCTTTCTGACATCCTTCTTCAACTTAGTAACCTTAGTAATTTTCCTTTGATGACAGCCTGCAACCTTGTAAGAAGATCCCAAGAATTAATGATAGATTAAGAGTCTCTAAAAACTTCTTTTGATATAACTTTTCCACCTGAAATGGCTCAAAAATTCAAAAGAAAGTTTTTACATGATTTGTCAGCGCACTCAGCGTAAAAATAGTGCTTTGCACTGCAAATTGAGGCTCAGTTGTCAGCACACTCAGTGTAAAAATAGTGCTTTGCGTTGGAAACTAGTCTTCATGAGGAATAATCATAAGATATATGTCAATTCGGGTTTTGAAATGTAATGATGGGTTATTATGACCCACGAGTGACCTTGACAACTTAGAATTGACCCTTAGAAGTGAGAATGACTTGACTTAATGAGACATCAAATTATGCTAAATGACCAAGAAAAAAAATATTAAAATCACTTTCATGACTCAATTCTACCGGTACTTTCTGGGAGCTAACAATAACCAAAGTCATTTCTTCAATAAATTTCAATGAGTACCTTATCAACTGGAGGAATCTTCCAAAATATGAAGCTACCTAGGAGAATGAAGAACTTAAATTGAATCACTTATCTTTACCAATGCTTCGAGGATGAAGCATTTTAGGACAGTATGAATTGTAATATAACAAAAATAGGTTAAAAATTAGTTGGAAATAGATAATCAAATAATCTGTTAAATCTCGATTGATGAATAGTTATGTCTCTTTACTTTTTTCTTGTATACATGTTTCCCATCCAATTCCATGCTACAATGGTATAATGGGCATCAT
>SNQJ01S0013900.1:126170-148159 GCA_010110895.2 Picea sitchensis
AACTCCTTTCCATAGATTTTGATTGATAATGCATAATTCTACATAGAGCACATATGCTTACTTATAAGTCTCTATAATGTGTGACAAATAGGGGATGAAAAATATAGATGGATGATTGCATTTTTTCAACCAAATATGCATACATGGTCATTGTTATCGCACAATCTATACTTTCCCAAAGTCTGAAGGAAAGTAGGCCTATATTGACGTAACATGAAGGTAACCCTATCACTGTCACCCCAATAGGGTACCTCTTTCTCTTTAGGAGGAAGAAAACCTCACTGCAAGAGAGATGTCCCAGGACCTAGTTGGTTGATGAAGGGAAAAAAAATACAGTGAAGACCCGCCCCTCTATTTAGGTCACTCAACATAAGAAGTCACTTATTGAAGCTTAAAAGGACAAGGGGAAATTAAAATGGGTTTGTACCTTCCCTTTACCAATGAAACATCAAACTTTAGTAGCAACAATTATAATCAATGGCTTCTTTAACAAATTATGTGTTGCATGAACAATTTACCATACCATAAAAGTGTGATTACAGTAGAAGCAATGTATCTTGAAAGGTGCAAGTTATGATGACAAGGAAGAGATAAAAGAGTCTTGAAAACTTGATAATGCTTTGTCACTCACACTTTTCAATATAAATACAAGTCAATAAATGACTTAAATGGATGTCCAAACATTTATAACAACATTAATTAATGATGATGACAACAATGAAACCACTTTAGAAAAGTACTATAATAAAGCGATAAGACACTTCTTCAATATCCAATGATTGTGGTTTGTTTAGTACAAATTCCCAATGATTTTATGGATGATTTTAGGGATGTTAAGGGGTGGAACAGTGGTTGTAACAACAACAACTTATGACAGAAGTAACAACTTCAAAATTTTCACTCTAAGAAGGAAATTAATCATACACTTTAACACTTATTGATAGTACCTTGGCTTATACAAATTATAGGATGACTTAGATGGTTAGTAGGCTAATATAAGATGCAAAATGATAGTTGTAGTAGTGATTATGACAGAAGCAAATTAGTTGTTAGTATTTATAGACTAGGTTAGCAAATTAGTAGAGTATGAAGTGAAAGACTTTGAGTATGAAGTGAAAGAGTTTGAGTTGAGTCTTGTCAAGAAGTAAGAGAAGATGACTAGTTCCTTCAAGGGTAATGGAGTCAAGGAGGAGGGTAATGGAGTCAAGTAGGATGGCTTCTTCTAAGGCTACAAATTAATGATGATGATGAACAAAAGTATAAGAGGGAAAACACATAGGAGAAGTAGTAACTTAAGTCCTCCTAGGCTTTGACCTCAAGAGACAAGATATTAGGGTGTAGGAAATTATAGGCCCTAGCCCCTTTCTCTCCTTAGCCCTTTTAGGGAGTAAAACTTATGCAACAATAACTAAGTCCAAACCCTTAGAGTGCTATCAATTTAGGGCTCTAGGCTTTCACTAGTTACTAGATCAATTCAATGAAAAGCTTGGCAAATAAAAAGTAAGAAAGTAGCAACTTAAGTTTCGTACTTCAAGCATTAAATACACCATGCAATTTCATAATCTTGTATGAGAAAATAAAACCATACAATATATGAAAAAATGCATACTTCACTTAGTTGCACCAAGAATAATCATGAGAATACCATGCGAGATCACCATAAAACTTCCAAAATTGATCCAAGTTGCAAAAAACAGCCTTAAACAAGAGTGGCACCTCACAATTTTAGCCAATAACCCCAATAAGGCGCAAATTTCATACCTCTTGTTTCCAATGATAAGTTTTTATGAAAATGAATGTCATTTTTTTCTTTATTTATACAAAATTTAATCTAAAATTAATTTCAGTTCATAATTACTAGGCTGACCTAGCCGTTTTTTTACACAAATTAAATCTGGAAAAAATAAAATTGATTTTCATCTAAAAATCACTCTAGGGGTGACGTCATGCCCCTTTAGGGTGACGATGAGCCCCAAGTACGGAACACCGGGTAGGGAAGGTGAAACGTTGGGCCTCCAAAGGCCTGAAACCCTGCCCATATGTGCCAATGCCTCATAAATGTCGTCCAAGATGAAACCCTAGCTCTGGATGACGTCTAGGGCTATCATGGTGACATATATGGCCCTCAAGGGCTAACTTCCATGTGGGAAAATAAATATCCCCTTGGTCTAGGTATGTCCGGGTGCCTCCAAAGGAAATATCCTTCTTTCTCTTGGTGCAAGTTTTCAATCTCTTCTTACCTCTAGATGGGGTTTCAACATCCATCTGTGGGCTTTAAGACCCCATGAATGTCTGAGCTAATCATTCCCTCATGTGTACCTATCCATCGATCAAGGTATTGAAACAACAACAAGTACACCCTCCAGGGGTTCATAAGCCACATGGATCATAGCATGTAAATCACATCCAATAATTAAATTACCCAAACATGTGTATCAAACCCCCCTTAACCCAAAAAAATGCTCAAAGACGTTATGCAATTTGACAAGTTAAGTTTGGAGAAGGTATCATGGTGTCCTATTGAGCTAACCTCTCTTAAGTTTGGGGTGTTTCCCAGGTGAGATATATTCGAAGTCATGTAAGTGTATGAGGTAGCATGGGGTAAATATTTGGGCATGGGGTGCATGTAATAACAGGAAAATGTAGAGTCTTACATGTGGGTGCCTTTGTAGAGGGAGAGTTGCACCTTGTCATAAATGCAATTGTTTCCTATCCCATTCATTTCCTTTTACTCTTATCTTTATTTCTTTTTATGTTTTTCTCTTATTCTTCAAGGAAATAGTTGAGGGCCACTATCTTGGCTTGAGGACCAGAGGTAACAACATTATCCACAAACATTTTAAGGAAATGAGAAGGTTGGCTCGTGATGAGACCTCCTTTATCTTGGCTATGCCACCAAGAGCCACTACCCTGGCTTGGTGACCAGATAGGTCGTAGTGTCATACCGCTACATTCCCATGGTTAGAATAGGTTTGCTCGTGAGGATACCTCATATCCATCAACTAGTACCTTGAGTGTTTATGTTATCTTATGGGTTCCCTTTTATTACTAAGAATATTTTCACTACTTTCTCTGGGATCTCTGGGCGAAGCATCTCGAAGGTTTCAACATTGGCTTTTAACTCTTGTTAGATACTTCTACCCTCTAGGCCTTTATCCCCTTCTTCCCATGAGGTAAGGTAAAACCCTTCCTAGTGTAGCCAATCCAAATGCCCAAACAAGGATAGGGGAGATGAAAGAAATAAATATGGAAAGTGGTAAGTATGGATTTAATGGATGATGAATTTTCACAAATCCACCTAGTAGAAACCCATCCTAAAGGGAAATCAACTTACTAGGGAACCATGTCACCCTTCCAGGTATGAACGAGGTAAATAGCATAATTTCCAAGCGAATGCCATGAAATGAAGAAGGGTTTAATGCAACATATTCAAGTGCTTCAAAAATCAGAGTGATTCATAACATGATACCCAAAATCATTACCTCAAGGAGCAAGACTCGCCGCTACTTTAGGACCAGGCTCATGTGATGGATATTGTTGCTCATGATAAGTGGACTGCACTGAAGAAAATAGGGTCCCTATGGGTCCATGCTCAATTCGTTTGACTCTCGATACTCCATGTATAGGACTTGTGGGCCTTGAGATGTGATCCACTTAGTTATCCCTAGGCTAGGGGATAACATCTGGCTCCAAATCAGGGACATGTTCTCATCGTAGAGTGCATGAGAACCTCAACATCTCTCATATGACCTTGATCCAGATTTTATGAGTAGAACGAAATGAATACAGATTATTATCAAAATATGCTAAACACAAAATAACATATATACAGTAAAACTGGTTTCTATTCAATAAGGAAATAAGTTGAAACTGTAAAATGCAGCAGAAAACAAGCTTGCTAGAATGGTGGCGATGTATATCCGAGAAGAGATGTGATGGTTGTGCTCATTCAAAAGAAGATGATTGCAATGAGGCTCTGAAGGCCTTTTTACAATAAACAGGAATTTCAAAAACCCTATACATCCAAAAAACTAACCCTAGGAGATGAAGCATGAAAAGTCATGTGGGCTCTGTTTGGGTAAGTTAGTACATCAACTTACCGGGGTCGTAACTTTTGCATAAGATCTTCATTTTATGTGCACGATAGCCTGTTGGAAAGGTATATTCGAGGAATACACATTTTTTCATCAGACTTTGACTCCAGCTACATTTTAATTGTGGTGAGCCCTAAAAATGTTGTTTAGGGCCTCAAAACGACCTCGAAAGTCAGGGACTCAAAAACTAGGGAAAAACTACCTAACTGGAAAACTACCAAAATGAAGCAGTTGGAATAGGTGAGAGGCCGCCGACATCCATATGTATCAATCCTCCCCCTTTAGGAAGCAATGGTCTCAATTGCGTTGAGTTCCCCCATTAGATGAGGAAATGTTTGTTGAATTTGGCCCCAGGTGAGCCACTTGCCTTGGTGCAGAAGCTTCCCTGCTTTTTACAGCTCGATAAAGTTGTATCCTTTGATGACAAGTGTCCTTGACCTATTTTTCAATTATATGATCATTGGATACATATTGTATGCATTCAGGGTTGATCTCTTTTGGTGTCAGTTGTTCTGCTATCTCTGAGGTGTCCAATAATGGTGGGAAATAAGGTCGAAGGAGATCCACGTTGAACAATGGGTGTAGTCCAAGGAAATGAGGAATGTTAAGCTCAAAATAATTAACACCCATATCCTTGGTGATCGTGTATGACCCATAATGGAGTGGAAAAATCTTCCGATGGGGTCCTATAAGGCGTTCTTTCTGCAAGTGGAACCAAAATTTGTTGCCCACTTAAAACTTATTTGGCACCCGATGTTGATCATGGCGTTGCTTGTACTTGTCATTGGAATTTTGTAGGATATACTGAACCTATTGGTGGATGTGATGGATCTTCTCAATGAACCGGGTGGCTTTTTCAGCTTCAATTGGAGCAGGAGATGAGTCGGCCGAGGTGATAGCAAGGGGTAGTGCAACATCTATGGGACCCAATGGTTGGAATCCCAACCCCACCTGAAAGGGGATGTGTCTAGTTGAGCTATGTAGGGCTCAGTTGTAGCTGTGTTGAACATAGGGAAGAATCTCATCCCATGTGGAGGGTTCTTGTAATTATACATGTATAGGATATGCATGATCATTCGATTTACGACCTTGGTTTGGCCATTTGTCTGGGGGTGGAAGGTCATGTATTTGGTGAGCTTGGTGTCCAACAGTGACTAGAGGCTCGACCAGAATGTGTTGAGAAATCGACTGTCCTGATCTAAGACAATGGTTTGTGGGATTCCAAAATGTACCCAAACTCGTTCAAAGAAGAGTTTGGTAGTGGCCTCTACTGTGATGCTCTTCTTGCAGGCGGCCAGAATCACCATCTTAGAAAAGTGATCAACAACTGCAAAAACACAGTCATTTCCCTGCTTGGTGGATGGGAGGCCTGACATGTAGTCCATTGAGATGGATTCCCATGTCCTGTCAGGAGTAGGCATAGGGGTGTACATGCCCTATTTCTTAGTGGTCGGTTTGACAATAGCACAGACAATGCATGACCTGATATACTTGTTGACCCCCTGTCGAACTTTTGACTTGTAGAAATGTTTCTGCAACATTACCACTGTCTTTTCGATGCCGAAGTGTCTTGGCACCCAACTGCAGTGGGATTCCTAGATCAAATTCAATCACTCACTTGATGGAACACATATATTGCCTAGATGGCACAACAACCCGTCTTGAATATGGAAATTAGTGACAACTGTGTTTGCACCCAACATTTGGTAGGTGGTGGAAAATTCTGGGTTTGTCTCATAGAGTTGGGGCCATCCAAAGCTCTCATGGCCACAAGAGTCTAGCACCGTGGTGAGTGACATGACTGGCAGTCTGTTGAGGCAATCAACAACGCAGTTGATGCTTCCTATTTTATACTTGATGTTGAGGTGGAATTGCTGCAAGTATGTGGACCACTTTTATTGGCATGTCATTCTAAAATTTTCCTTGAGTCTGCATGAACTTTAGTGGCTTATGATCAATGTGGATGACTGTCTCCTTCCCAAGAATGTAATTTCTCCTTTGATAGTAGGCTTGCACAATGGAGTACATTTTTTTGTCGTAAGTAGGGTACTTACAGAAAACATGTGATAATGTCTCACTATGATAGGCCACGGGGGGGTCGTGCTAAGTGAGAATGATGCCCATAACATATTCTAAAGCAGTTGTCTTGATCTCAAAGGGTTATTGCAGGTTCGGTAGTGAAAGTATTGGGGATGAGCACAAGCGCTACTTCAAATCATCGAATGTTTTTTGTTGGGACTGGTCCCACACAAATTCCACCTTACCACCACCCCTGGTTACTTGGATGAGGGCCCATGCAATATGGGAGAATCTCAATGTGAACCTACAGTAGAAATTGGCAAGGCCCAAAATGATCTGAATCTCAGTGAGTGTGGTTGGGGCTGGCTAGTCATGGATGACTTGGATCTTGGCTGGATCCAAATGTACGCTATGCTGATCAATGATGTAGCCTAGGTAATGGACCCTGTCCATGCCGAAGAAGCATTTTTCCAAGTTGGGTATAGCTTGTGCTGCCGCAAGGTTTGTAGAACCTATTGAATATGCTGAAAGTGTTTTTCCCAAGTCTTGTTGTAAATGAGTATGTCATACATATACACCACTAAAAAGGTATTGGTGAATGGTTGCAGGATATTGTCCATCATCCTCATGAAATTGGCTGGAGAATTTGTCAAACCAAAGGGCATGACCAACCATTCAAAAAGACCTTCCTTTGACTTGAAGGTGGTCTTCCATACATATGTTTATTCTATCAGGACCTGGTGGTAGACAAGCTTCAGATCGATCTTACTAAATTATTTGGCCCCCGTGAGCTGATCAAGGAGGTCGTAGATTCGGGGAATCAGGTAACAGTTTCTGACTGTGATTTTATTTAGGGCCCGGTAATCAATGCAGAGTCGTCAAGTTCCATATTTATTTTGTACCAACACGATTTGGCTTCTGCAAGGCGATGAGATTGGATGGATGTGCCCCTTGTGGAGAATTTCTTGGATCTTCTGCTTGATATCCTCATTCTTTAACAGAGAGCGACGGTAGACTGGCCCATTGGGTAGCGATGCGCTGGGGGTAAGAACAATGGAGTGCTTGACCTGACAATGCAGAGGTACCCCGGTAGGTGAGGAGAAGATATCTGAGTATTCTACCATGACCTTATGCACTTGCTTCTACTCTGTGGAGAGGTCAGTCGCGGAGACCCTGGATGTGGCTATGATATTTGCTCATTCTGAGAGCGAATCACAAAGAAGACAAACTTCCCTTTCCAAGAGATGAACTTCCTGCATTTCTTAACAAAGATCAAGGAAATAACACTAGGTGGGAATGCCTCGGGTATCCTATACAATTTCTTGTTCAAAGTAATAATAACACTACGAGGCTTAGACTCATATACAACATGACATTTCCATAAATATGGTTGGCCCAAAAGAACATTACAAACTTCGAGAGGGGAAACATCACAAAATACATCGTCTTTGAAGGGCTTGATGTCATATGACAGGGGACATTGTTAGCTAACGTAGATGTCGCTTCCTTGTCATAGCCATATGATGGTGTAGGGCTATGGGTGTGGCGTTGTCGGCAAGGCGAGTCACTTGAAAACCTATGCTGAGATGAGGTTCTTCTGGATACCGCTATCAATGATGAAGTGCAGTGGGGTACCCTTCACCCACATCTATGAAAGAAAAAGGCACTCGCCTTCCTCTGGATTTTCTGGTTCATCGGGCTGGAGCTTGGTGGTAGCAATGGTAGCACTAGCTTCTGCGTCAATGATTTGTCTCCCCCTTTCTAGTTCTGACTCAGAGTCCAAACCCACATCTGATTCATAGGATTTCACCTCAGCCACCAATGACTTCTTTGAGCAGAAATCAACCGTGTTATGTCAGGGGCTCTTATGGAAGTCGCCTAGACTAGTTATCCTGAGGATGTTTGTCTTTGCTTTGTCCCTTGTTTTGCAGGTTGGGGCTGCCCTTTCTTAGATTTTTCTGTGAGGGCATGACCAAACATTCAAAAAAACCTTCCTTTGACTTGAAGGCGGTCTTCCATACATCTGTTTGTTCTATCGGGACCTAGTGGTAGATAAACTTCAGATCAATCTTACTAAAGTATTTGGCCCTCGTGAGCTAATCAAGGAGGTCGTCTATTTGGGGATTTAGGTACTAGTTTCTGACTGTGATTTTATTTAGGGCCCGATAATCAATGCAGATTCTTCAGGTTCCATATTTCTTCTGTACCAACATGATTGGGCTTCCGCAAGGTGATGAGATGGGATGGATGTGCCCCTTGTGGATAATTTCTTGGATCTTGCGCTTTATCTCCTCATTCTTTAACAGAGAGCGATGATAGATTGGCCCATTGGGTAGCAGTGCGCTGGGGGTTAGAACAATGGGGTGCTTGACCTGCAAATGTAGAGGTAACCCGGTAGGTGAGGAGAAGATATATGAGTATTCTTCCATGACCTTATCCACTTGCTTCTACTATGTGAAGAGGTCAGTTGCGGAGATTCTGGATGTGGTTGTGATACTTTCTCATTCTGAGAGTGAATAAAAAAGAAGACAAACTTCCATGTCCAAGAGATGATATTCCTGCATTGCTTGACAAAGATCAAGGACATAACAAAGATCAAGGACATAGCACTAGGTAGGAATGCCTCAGGTATCCTGTACAATTTCTTGTTCAAAGTAATAATAACACTACGAGGCTTAGATTCATATACAACATGATATTTCCATAAATATGGTTGGCCCAAAATAACATTAAAAACTTTGAGAGGGGAAAAATCACACAATACATTGTCTTTGAAGGGCTTGATGTCATATGACAGGGGACATTATTGGCTGATGTAGATGTTGCTTCCTTGGCGTAGCCATCTGATGGTGTAGGGTTGCGGGTGCGACGTTGTCGGCAAGGTGAGTCACTTGACAACCTATGATGACATAAGGTTCTTATGGCTACCTCTATCAATGATGAGGTGCAGTGGGGTACCCTTCACCCACATCTATGAATGAAAAAGGCACTCGCCTTCCTCTGGCTTGTCTGGTTCATCGGGCTGGAGCTTGGTGGTAGAAACAATAGCACTAGATTCTGCGTCAATGATCTGTCTCCCCCTTTCTAGTTTTGACTTAGATTCCAAACCCGCATCTGATTCATAGGATTTCACCTCAGCCACCAGCGACTGCTTTGAGAGGAAATCAACCGTGTTATGCCAGGGGCTCTTATGGAAGTCACACCACTTCCCAATATCTTTATTTGTATTTTTGGTGTCCTTCTTTGCTTGCGGCCTAGACTAGTTGTCCTGAGGATGTCCATCTTTTCTTTGTCCCTTGTTCTTCGGGTTGGGGCTACCCTTTCCTGGCTTTTGCTGTCAGGAGTTCCTAGGCCCAAATTTCCATGTTGTTTGTTTGATATTCTGCTCTATTTTGATGGCATATCGGTAGGCCGCACCCAAGGATAATATGTCAAGAAACTACATTTTGGTCTGTATGTATCTATGCATACCACCGTGATACTTGAGAACCAGATGTCACTCATAATATTTAATACTCGACTTGATGCACAAGGTATGGAAGATATTTCTGAACTCGGGCACTCCTTGGTCTCTTTCCTGCTGTAGTGTGGTCCATTTTGTGTACAGGTTGTCATAAATTCCAAAAGGATGGTAGTGTTCCTTAATAACATCCCTGAAGGATTCCCAAGTGACCACAACTGTAAATAATGAGGGTTCCTCTGTTTCCTTTTTCTCATAGAAAGTTTCCCACCAATCCTTCACATGGGGAACGACTTTGAGGAGCGCAAAAGTAATATTTTCTCTATTCAAGAAGTTATGGACAGAGAAATACCCTTCTAGCAGATTCAAACATTTTTCTACATCATCTGCCTCTATATGACCTTCAAATATAGGAATATTGAAGTTGATTTGTACCTTGAAGGGGGCGGTGCCTCTGTTTGAGGAAGATGCATTTCTTGTTGGTAGTCGCCAAAGGATTTGTGCAAAACTATCCATCATCTTGTTCCTCTGTTGCGTGAGGGCTTCCTTGAGCAACATTTTGAAGGGATCTCTTGTCCCGTCGTCTTTCTTTTCTCCTGCCATGAGAGGTCGTTTGGGCATGCAAGATATTTTTTCCTCTAGAGAAACAAGATCGAGACTCAATTCTTTGTACCTTGACCTCGTTGGGGACATGCATTAAGAATGACAAGGATCAGACTGCTCTGATACCACTGATCCAGATTTTATGAGCATAACAAAATGAATACAGATTATTATCAAAACATTCTTAACACAGAGTAACATATATATAGTAAAATTGGTTTCTATTCAATAAGGAAATAAGCTAAAACTGTAAAATGCAGCAGAAAACAAGCTTGCTATAATGGTGGTGGCTTATCTCTGAGAAGAGATGTGACAATTGTGCTCATTCACAAGAAGATGATTAAAATGAGGCTCTGAAGGCCTTTTTACAATAAACAGGAATGTCAAAAACCCTAGACATCTAAAAACCTAGCCCTAGGAGATGAAGTGTCAAAAGTCATGTGGGCCCCGTTTGGGTAAGCTAGTACATCAACTTCTCGGGGTCGTAACTTTTGCATACGATCTTCGTTTTAGGCGCACAATAGCCCATTGGAAAGGTCTATCTGAGGAATTCTCATGTTGCTGTCATAATTTGACTTTCTCTATAGCCTAACTGTGGCGGGCCCTAAAAACATTGTTTAGGGCCTCAAAACGACCCCGAAAGTCAAGGACCCAAAAACTAGGAAAAAATTGCCAAATTAGAAAACTGCCAAAATGAGCCAGTTGGAATAGGTGGGAGGCCACCAAAATCTATATGGATCATACATGTGCCTACTAAATCTCAACAAAATATATCAATAATCATTAGGGTGGTGATATCACCCCTTCTTCCATATATGATAAAAAGAAATGAAAGCATCTCTAGTCTAACATATGATTATGAGCATACATATATACATAATGAATCAAGACAATATGAAAATGAAACTAAAACTATGCTAACATGATCTAAAAATGGTATATACAATGGACGCAAATTCCTACCTACCTCTACTTACTTTTCGGTTGAATGCTAGGTGTAGTCATCTAACTAGTGAAACAATCCTAGAAATACCTCATAATACTTGCCTCTGTGCTTCATCATAAACCAAAACAATGACAAGTCAAGCACAAAAATAACACGAGTTAGGGAATACATCATATCATAGGAAATCGTAAAGTCTATCTCATGGAGGCGGGAGGGAGGGACAACATTATTCCAAGTTACACTTCTACGAAAGTGCTCAATCGATCTTAGAAAGGGATCATGAAAAATCAAAGGCTCAAAAGACTGACTCAAAGAGTTTGAAGGTTGGCTACCATGGACGTCATCACGTCCTGAGGTATGGGAAGGGAATAGCAAGAACCTAGAGGAAGATTGGCAATTTTTTAAGGGAAAGTTGAAAAACTGAGATACAAAACTTCTTCTTAAGGTATTCAACCTACCCTTGAATTCTAAAAGAAGGCTCTTCTCTAGAGAAAACTTGGAAAAATGGACATGTTTCCCAAATTCATCCTTAGTGACATAATGAGGTAAAGTAATCGAAGGGAGATGGAAAACCTTGTCACAAGTATCCTGCTTTAGGAACGCAACGTCCTTACCCTGATCATGATCTGAGGACAACAATGGTTGATAATATTCTTCATAGAATAAATCCAAGTGCTCAAAGGAATACTCATCAAAATCCTCAAGGTGTGACTGAAAATCATTAGGAGAAAATAGAACTAGGTCACCCTTGGGTGCTTGGAAAACATCTACAACTACATCATCTCCTTGTTGCCAAATGTCAAAATTAGTAGTAACCTCATATGATAGCTGTAAAGGAAACATTTGGAAATGACCCTCAATGTCGTAAATGGGATCCCCATCATACCAACTCACATCCCATTTACATTTCCCAATGTGTATGAACTCATCAATATTATCAACCATGTCTTTACCTTTATCGTAACAGGAAGGGCTTAAAACATCCAAGGGTTCCTATAACCATTCTTCACTTTCCAAATAAAAAAATAAAGCATCTTCAAAATCTTGGAAAGGGAAATAACTTATTGTATTCACTTCTTGTTGTGTAAGAGAGTCGAAGACTTAGATGACTTCATCAAATGAAATAGAAAACATCAGTGCTTCATCCTCAGGATTTTCCCCTACATCATTATCTTCATAATACATAAGTTCTAGCTTGTTCAATGATTTCCTTTCTTCTTCACCTTTTGAATCATAGAATGGGGTATCGTCAAAAACCTGAAAAGGAAAGTGACTAATCTCATCCTCTTCTTTTTGTGTAGGAGGAATAGGATATCAAATGCCTTCATCAGAGGGAGGAGAACACATTAATACTTCATCATCATGTTTGATATCTTCAGGCTCTCTCTCTTCAACCAGGTCTTCATTATCCTTGGTAGAAGCATGAGTAAATTTTTTCTCTTCCTCATGGAATTGGAAACCTTCATTAGGATCCATCCCCTCAACCTCTTGTTGTTTGATGACTTGTTCCCTTCTTTCCTAGAATTTACCAAAAAATATCTCAAGGGAAACTAATCTCTCCAGACTAAGAGTATCTAGGGTATCTTTGGGGTCAACAACTTTTATTTCTAGAGTAAATAGGCATTCTCCCTTGAACAAGGAGACATTTTCCTCGATTTGTATAGCCATGTGATAATATTCTTGGATTTTTATTGACCCTTTTTCACTAAGGAGAAACCCTAATTGCACTAAGAGTGCATTGGTATAGAGGTAAATGAGGTACTTGTCTTCATGATGATGGCTTCTAGGAATTTGTTGTAGCAAATTCTCAAATGTAGTATGGAATTCCTTGAAAGTCTCATTCTTAGTTTGTTTCATGTACTCGAGTATTTTTATTAGCATGTGGATATATTCTAATTTAATAACCCATTTCTCAATAATTTTTTCTTCTAACTGGTCCATAGATGTGATGCTAGCATCAGAGAGATTATCATACCATTTACTAGAATTTCCACGAAGAGTGGAAGAAAATATTTCATTGCCAAATCTTCATCATCATCATTGATAGGGTAGAGTTCAAAGAAAGACCAAAAATTATCCATGTTTTTTTCGTTCCTAACCCCATCATTACCAGTGAATCTAGGGAGCCAATTTGCATACCTCGAAGGCATTTGTCGAGGGTAACCCGAATTTTCACTCATATCTAAGGGTTTAAAATTACTTGGGTCCCATTGATAATCCATGGTTGGATTTCTCATTAGTGGAGTCGAAAAATAATCCTTCTAGGGATCACTAAAGGGAAAAGATGGAATCACCCTCAATGTAGTTTCCAGATAATCTTGGTGAAGTAAGGGCTTTGGATAAAGGATTACCAAAAAAGTGTTTTTCAAGGAAAATTGACTCGATATTCCCTGGCAACAGTGCCAAAAATGTTATCGCACAATATATACTTTCCCAAAGCCTAAACTAAAGTATCCCTATATTGACGTAACACAGAGCTAACCCTATCATTGTCACCTCAATAAGGTACCTCTTTCTCTTTAGGAGGAAGAAAAACTCACTCCAAGGGAGACATCCTAGGACCCAGTTGGTTGATGAAGGGAAAAAAGATATAGTGAAGACCCACCCCTCTCTCTAGGTCACTCAACAAAAGAAGTCACTTGGTGAAGCTTAAAATGACAAGGGGAAATGAAAATGGGTTTGTACCTTCCCTTTACTAATGAAACATCAAACCTTAGTAGCATAAGTTATAATAAATGACTTCTTTAACAAATTATGTGCTTCCTAAACAATTTACCATACAATAAAAGTGATATTATAGTAGCAACAATGTATCTTGAAAGGTGCAAGTTATGATGACAAGGAAGAGATAAAAGAGTCTTGCAAACTTGATAATGCTTTGTCACTCACACTTTTCAAGATAAATACAAGTCAATAGATGACTTAAATGGTTGTCCAAACATTTATAACAACATTAATAAATGATGATGAAATCAATGAAACCACTTCATAAAAGTACTATAATAAATAAATAAGACACTTCTTCAATATCCAATGATTGTGGATTGCTTAGTACAAATGCCCAATGGTTTTATGGATGATTTTAGGATGTTAAGGGGTGCAACAGTGGCTGTATCAACATCTTATGACAGTGGTAACAACTTCAGAATTTTTACTCTAAGAAGGAAATTAATCATACACTTTAATACTTATTGATACTACCTTTCCTTATACAAATTATGGGATGACTTAGATGGTTAGTATGCTAATATAAGCTGCAAAATGATAGCTTTAGCAATGATTATGACAACAGCAAATTAACTGTTAGTATTCCAGACTAGGTTAGCGAATTAGTAGAGTATGAAGTGAAAGAGTAAGAGAAGAGGAATAGTGCCTTCAAGGGTAATGGAGTCAAAGAGGATGGCTTCTTCTAAGGATGCAAATTATTGATGATGATGCACAAAAGTCTAAGAGGGAAAAATCATAGGAGAAGTAGTAACTTTAGTCCTCCTAGGATTTGACCTCAAGAGACAAGATGCTAGGGTGTAGGAAATTCTAGGCCCTAGTGCCTTGATCTCCGTAGCCTTTTTATGGAGTAAAACTTATGCAACAATAACTAAGTCCAAACCCTTAGAGTGCTAGCAATTAAGGGCTCTAGGGTTTCACTAGTTACTAGATCAATTCAATGAAAATCTTGGCAAATAAAAAGTAAGAAAGTAGCAACTTAAGTTTCTTACTTCAAGCATTAAATACACCATGCAATTTCATAATCTTGTATGAGCAAATAAAACCATACAATAAACCATTCAATAGATGACAAAATGAATATTTCACTTACTTGCACCAAGAATAATCATGAGAATACCAAGCAAGATCACCATAAAACTTCCAAATTGATCCAAGTTGAAAAAATCAGCCTTAAACACGAGTGGCGCCTCACAATTTCAGCCAATAACCCTAATAGGGCACAAATTTCAGACCTCTTGTCTCCAATGACAAGTTGTTATGAAAATGAATGTCACTTTTTGCTTATTTATACAAAATTTAACCTAAAATTAATTTATGTTCATAATTACTGGGCCGACCTTGCCAATTTTTTACACAAATTAAATCTGGACAAAATAAAATCAATTTTCATCTAAAAATCACTCCAGGGTTGACATCACTCCCATATAGGGTGACGTTGAGCCCCAAATATGGAACACTGGGCAGGGAAGGTAAAACGTTGGGTCTCCAAAGGCTTGAAATTCTTCCCATATGTGTCAATGGCTCATAAATGTCATCCAAGATGAAACCTTAGCTCTGGATGATGTCTAGGGCTATCATGGTGACGACCAGGGCCCTCAAGGGCTAATGTCCATGTGGGAAAAGGAGGATCCCCTTGGTCTAGGTCTGCTTGGGTGCCTCCAAAGGAAACATCCTTCTTTCTCCCGGTGCAAGTTTTCAATCTCTTCTTACCACTAGCTGGGGTTTCAACATCCATCTGTGGGATTTAAAACACCATGAAGGTCCAAGATAATCATTCCCTGATGTGTACCTTTCCACCGAGTAAGGTCCTGCAGAAACAACAAGTATGCTCTCCAAGGGTTCATACGTTACATGGATCATAGCATGCAAATCACATCCAATAATTAAATTACCCAAACATGTGCATCAAACCCCCCTTAACCCAAACAAATGCTCAAATATGTTAAGCAATTTGACAAGTTAGATTTGGAGAAGGTCTCAAGGTGTCTTATTAAGCTAACCTCTCTTAATTTTGATGTGTTTCCCAGGTGAGATCTAGTCCAAGTCATGTAAGTGTATGAGGTGGCATGGGGTAAATATTTGGGCATTTGGTGCATGTAATAACAAGGAAATGTAGAGTCTTACGTGTGGGTTCCTTTGTAGAGGGCGAGTTGCACCTTGTCATAAATGCAATTATTTCCTAGCTCATTCATTTCCTTTTACTCTTAGCTTTATTTCTTTTGATGTTTTTCTCTTATACTTCAAGGAAATAGTTAAGGGTGACTTCCCTGGCTTGATGACCAGAGGTAAAAAT
Source organism: Picea sitchensis (assembly GCA_010110895.2). Classification (NCBI taxonomy): domain Eukaryota; kingdom Viridiplantae; phylum Streptophyta; class Pinopsida; order Pinales; family Pinaceae; genus Picea; species Picea sitchensis. Next base: position 142,313 of record SNQJ01S0013900.1, read on the forward strand.
GTTATCCACAAACATTTCATGGAAATGAGAAGGATGGCTCATGATGAGACCCCATTTCTCATGGCTATGCCACTAAGAGCCACTACCATGGCTCGATGACCAGATAGGTGGTAGTGTCATACCGCTACATGCCCATGGTCATAATAGGTTGGCTAGTGATGAGATCTCCCATCCATCATCTAGTAACTTGAGTGTTTATGTTATCTTATGGGTCCCCTTTTCTTACTGATAATATTTTCACTACTTCTAGGAAAAACATCTCCCAAGTGAGATGAAGTAATGATGATATGGTCTAGATTTGGAAGAAATTACATCAAAACATCATTTTTTGAGTTTACAATGTCTTTCTTATGGCTAGGAATGATAGTATTGCATGTTATCCCTCATATTCTACTTCAATAAATTGTTGAGTGACTAGTGTTCATGGAGTGGTTATCAAAATTTCGTAGAACTAGGCATGTTGGTTGTGACCTATAGAATTGAGTACTAGTGTGCAATTGAAATGAAAGTTAATACCTTGGTTTCCAAGTGAGGGATAAGAGACATGGGAAGAATGGTAGTTTGGTCACTAGGTTCACAAATGTTGTGGGTATGATAATTTGGTGGTTCAATACTAGTAGTTGCATTGAATATATGTGAATATGGTTGATTTTTTTGAGTATTCTACCATGGAAAACTTTTCCCCTGATAGTATTAAGTAAAATCCATGACAGGTTCAATAGTGTATCATCCATGTTGTTTACATAAAAAATAGGGTTGATAGATAAATATGGCCTCTATCCATTCAATATTTTTGTTAATTTTTTCATAAACCCTATATAATTTATTGTATACTATAAAAGAGTTTGATTTTGATCTACTGGAATGGGAATGTTATGAATAACACTTTATTAAAATATTGTTGAAGCATGCATTGTACTATGTAATGCAAATGCATTTCAATCCTCTTGTATTCATGAAAATATTATATTTGAGATATTTTGTTATTCACAAAATAAGTTGAATCCATATAAGTTGTCCCTTGTAGTAGGTTGTCAAATATTTTTTAGTTGCATTCTATTTTGGAATTTGAATGCACCTTTTTTATGTATAATGAAGGTTGTATATGGATGAAGATAGTGTCAAACTCTTAATTTGTTGTTATGGTGGGATGAATTGATTTGTTTGAATACACACATAGCTCAAATTTTAATTATATCCCATGATTTGAAGATAGGTATAAGTTTGAGTTTGTTTAGCATCAACTTTTCCTTCAACATGTTTTAGTATATTAGACTTGACTTTGAGTGCCTGCAACCAAGTTTTATGAATGGATATTTTTTAATGAAATGTAAGATGGATTATTTTGAACCCATAGTTGTTGTGATCATTTCATGAAAGGGAAAGAGATGAAAGGAGTAATGGTGAATGAAATACGCTGAAATTATACATGTAATTTGTCTTCTTGCATGTCTCTTTCCCTCATACTACCATCATATTTCTTTCCTCATTTTCTATCGTTTGATCCCAAGCTAATTTTAACTTGTGGTCCTATTTTCCCTAACTTATTAGATGATAATGAATTTGATTGGTATACTAAAAATTGTTGTCATTGTTGTGTAACAGGATCAAGAGGAGGCCATGGAAAGAGGACATGGATGACGTATAACTACTAAATCACAGAGAGGAAAGTGGGTGGAAGAGGATATGACAACGAAATCTGCATATACAATAAAGGTAAGAAGACAAAGAAACCTAAACCAAAGGGAGAAGGTCTTTATGAATTCACAAATTCTACAACATAGAGGAGATAAAGTCATTTTTTCCATGAGGCCTTTTGGGTCAAACTTATTGGTTGAAAATGCAAAAGAATGGTGATTAAATGTGATTCTATTATCAAGGGAAAAGTTTGAAAATTAGGATGGCCATGTGGGATAGGGATGTTGGATACTTTTATTGTTGAAATTTTGGCTCGATGTATATACCTAGGGTCGTAAAATTGTTTTTTTTTCAACTCCAAAACATTATATCAATATGTCAAATATATGACTAAGGTGAGGTTTTATGTTGGATAGCATATTCGTTGAAATGATATAATTGGTGTACTAAACATTATTGACTATGTTGTGTATTACAGGAGACAAATGAGGAATCATGTCATATCAAATGAGGACACAACGGATGATGTGGGACATTAGGTAATCAAATTTTGACTTAACTTAGGAAAACTTGATCGGATGAAATTTTGTGATATGTCCATATTTTTTCACAATATTATTAAAATTTATAGTGTATTATCCAATCTTGATAGAAATTAATGCATGTTCTTGATTATTTTAGATGGATATTGGAGAAAATGTAGAGCTTGAGCATTCAACTAGCAAAAGAAAAAGATATGTACGTGGACGTGGACCTAAAACTGTTAAATCACGTAGAGGACAGTGGGTGGAAGAGGATGTGACAATGGATCTTGTAGACACAACAAATGATTTCACTAAACAAGAGGTTGGTCAGGACTATAGTACATGGGATGAATACTTTGAGAATATTGTTGTTTATGGATGTTTTGTATGTCATGGAAAGAAACAACTCAAACGAGAAATTGTACAAAGACATTACATAGATGATGAGCTTCTAGTGGGTAGTATGCCTCCTATAATAGATTAAAATCCAATAGGAATTGTGGTAAGGAATTTTCCAATTTGATATAAATAATATGTATACTTCTTTTAAACATTGTTTTATATTATTTAAATAATAATTTGTTTTCTTAATGAATACTTGCACGATAAAGTTCTTGGTTTAAAGTTTCCTGGATCATCGACTTCTATCCTAGAGGGCAACGATAATTTATCAGATGATACATATAACAAAAATATGTGCACATATACCAGCTCCGAAGATGAGGATTTAATGAAAACAAGTAATAGAACAAGAACCCCTTTAAAGATGCATAATTTGATTAAAGACATGGGGAAGGTGGACTACATACCCTATGAGAATGAATGTGATGGAGATGATGACTTTCCCTTGAGTTTGAGTTCAATTTACAAAGATACATTTGATCATTGACTATATTTATATTTACAGGGCACTAAAATCTAAAAAGTCCCTAAAGAGAATGTGTTGCCATCAACTTGCAGAGAAGCACGTTAGTTGTTGGTTGAGGTCATATTACACTGTTTGGCCATTCGGATTGATAGTATACAATATTCCCCTATGGATGAGTGTTAGAAAGGATCACCTTATGTTGACTCTCATTGTTCCGGGAAAACATCAAGTTAAAAACATGGATGTTTATATTGCACATTTTATTGATGAGATGTAGCTGCTATGGAAATTCATAAGAATGTATGGCATATCACGTCCTCCATCAAATAGGTCCTTCATTTTGTATGGTGTACTATGTTGGACTATTCATGATTTCCCAGGACTTGGTGTATGTTTTGGTAAGATAAAATATTTACGTATTCACACTCATAATTTATTTTCATTCCAACTTTCATACTTACTTTTATACTATTATTTTGATTCTATTAAAATTAATTATTGAATTGTAGGGATTAAAACAAAGGGGATATTTTAATGTACAAGATGTGCAGATCAATTTTACATAAATTTATTTACACAAACAACAGGGTTTTTCTACCACCAGATCATAAGTTTAGAAATCGTCTAAAGAATGAATTTGATGGAAAAGTTGTAAATATAGGCCCTCCCATGATTATGGGTCTAGGTGATTGGATTAAGAAGTATGAAGATGTTGAATTGAAAGCTTGGGAGGATTTTTTTACCGGGGTGATTCAATTGAAGAACCAAAACAAGTTGTAGTTAATATGCCAGAAGGAATGAAAAGGAAATCAATATTTTATGAGCTCCCTTACAGGAAGGATCTATTAATATCTCACCTATTAGATCCTATGCACATCTTAAAAAATGTCCCAGATTCTATATTTCGACATATATTAGGAAAAGAGAAGGACACCTTGTCTTTGAGGAGAGATATTGCTCTTTCACGTACCAAAATTGATAGAAGACAATTGTGGCCAAACAGGGAAAATGAAACATATGTAGAAGATCCATGGATTTTTTTTTTAAAAAGAGCTAGACCAACTAAAAAATTTCATCCGTTCAATAAGGACACCTACTAGTTATGGGTCATCATTGGATAAATCTTTTACAGTTGATGGACAAATCACATCATTTTCATAATTTTATGAAGGTATTATATATCATCATTTAATTTTTACTGGTAACTTTGATTAAGTACTAAATATATTTTGATACTCTTTTGTGTGAGAAAAATCAATAATGACCTATGATAAATGTGTTTGATAGTATATCATTCCATTGGCAATTAGGGGGGATTCATGTCTTACCGTTGACTTAAGGAATTCCATAAGTCGATTGTCAGCATTTACAATGTATGTGGTATGAAATTTTCATGTGTGAGAGACATAGAGATATTATATCCCATTTTAATTTTTCACTAAAGGTTCATACTAATTTACTATTCTTATATTAGGTGGGTGACCTCCAAGGATATCCATGAATGTGAAGTATCAAAATGGAAGAAGGAAATTGCAAAAATTGGATTTGTATTTGAGAAGGAGCTCCCTACAAGTTTCATGGACCTACAAGTCCATTTACTTATACACCTAGTCGATGGCATTGAACAATTTGGCGAGTATTATTGAAATATTGTAACTTCGAAGAATATTCTACCTAAGAGGGAATGTTGAATAATATTATTATATTATATTTATTAATTAGGCCCTATTGTGCATTTGTAAAAGTCGACCCTTTTGTGCCTTGACAATTAAATGTAAATTAAGAAGGTAATGTCACACGTCTGCCCAAACCTAATTATAGTCTAGCCAGAACACTATTTATAAGGGAGGCCAAGGCCTCATTTGGACACACTCACCAACTAGCTCTGCAGTACACAAGTCTTGGAGGAGAACCCACTGCAACTGGGGGTGACGTCAAGGAGGGTTTTTGGTCTATATATTGGTATCTCTTGGTTAAGTGGTGTGCTACTCTTCCTACTGAAGGAGTAGAGGAGAATATCCTCCTTTGTTTTTGGTCCATCTATATTGAGGAATTTTTTGGTGGGTTTTCTTTCCCATGAGGGTTTCCCGGGATAAAATGTTGTGGACCTTGTGATTGTGTTTCTTTCAGTTATCCTCATATATTGTTGATGTATTAAATTCTCATGTACTTTGGATATAAATTAATAAAAATATTAAAACTTAACATGGTATCAGAGCTAGACTGAATAAGAGCACTGGTACTGGGTATTTACATCTCTTGGTTGTCGAGACAAGAAAATTAGGGATTTTTACAGAGAAATAATTTTTGACCAAGGACATCATTGGGAGTTGCGCCTAACCTTGATGCATCTTTTGATAGCCTGGATGAAATATTCCAATGGTTAAATATTCCAAAAAGTCAAAATTAGGGTTCAATTGTCTCGATCGTTAGATATCGTCGAAAAATAAGTGTTGTTGAACGATTCCATGTGACTGGTAGCAAAAAACCAGAAAACCTAAAATTACCAGTCCATATTTGCGCAGTTCAAGTTTCAGAGTTCAAATATTGGAATTCTCATAAGCAGCAAAAACTAGTCAACTCGCCTTAGCCTAACACATCTTCTGGTAAGGTCTGTTTCATTCTTTGATCACCTTCAATTTTGGTCATTTTTCTAGCCTCGAGGTCAAAATGCCTTCAAGCACTAAGCTTGATGAAAAGTTAGAAGGTGTGGAAAATTTTCATGCTTGGAAATACAAAATTGGTCTCATTCTCGAAGATTGTTGGTTGTGGAGCCTGATTATCTTCCTGATTTAGAGGTCTTTTACTTTCATCCGT